>JBBMFX010000148.1:2942274-2955045 GCA_037832545.1 Rhabdalestes septentrionalis | reverse complement strand
ACTTTTCCTACAGGCACTATAGCGTTTTGCGCTGGCCCCGCCCCCAAAGACAACTGCGTTTCAGACTTCAGACAATGCGCGATCAAACCTGAAAATCGGGCCCTAAGAGTTTAAAAAGAACAGAAGAGTAGAATAGCGAAATATAATACCAAATAAACAAACAAAGTAACAATATAACTATGGTGTCTATAATAGGATAACACTATTAGTGCAAGTAAGAAAGTGACATAGTGTTTGGTCCAGTGGTTATGAACAGGGACATAGTGTTTGTACCATGAGTTAAAAGAGACTTAGCAGCATGTGATTGGTGATGACACAGACAATCCATTACATACAGATGAGTAGACCCTCATTAAAGCTATATACTAATTTCTGTTATTCATGTACATTTTCTCTTTTTACTCACTTTATACTGATTTTAAATGTTGCAATACTCAAAAATGAGAATATTTAGAAAATGAGAACATTTTCATTTTTCATATATAGGGGAGGATCTGCAATATTTATGGGCTGTTTTTCCTCCAGAGGTCCTGGGAACCATGCTAGGATGCATATCAACATGTACTCCATGGAGTACCAGCAGATTTTTTATGAAAATTTGACTGTTTGTGCCACAATTAAACCTGTGTTCCTTCTAGCAGGACACCAATCCAAAACATACATCCAGATCCACACTGAATGGAGCTTTTTCTATAGCCATCCAAAACTCCTGAAGTGGAACTTAATGCAAGTGGGAGCTTTGGGAAAAGTATTAGCTGGAGACTTAAACACAGCTTTTACTGGTTGTGTTCAAGGCTGGAAGGATAGAAGAGATAAAGTGGCCATAGGGTGGAACAACTAAATAACAGCACAGTTGACATGTGATTTTACTTGAGGCTTCTGTCCAATTTAAATTTACATTTATGATTTTATGACTCTAAAAACTAATAATTCAAATGTAGTTTCTGACTCCTGTGATTAGACCTTTTTAAATATAAATGAGGCTATAATAGCCTGCATTTTAGAACAGAAACAAGATGCCATGACAAAAGTAACACTAAAAGTTGAGACATCATTAATAAATATTCATCATTGCTAAAGCTGTGTTGATCCGGCTCAAGGCGTCACGTACCCACTGAACTTCTCGACAAAAAGTTGTTAGCTTTGAGGTTGAGGTTCTAGATTTAAAAAGGTTTTTTGCTGATGTTCTCCATGGATAGTTTAATCTAGTCCAAATCTAGGCATGTTGTTTGTCTTCAACACCTTTTTTTTGGGAGACATTACGTGGTGCATCATGGGAATTGCATGGCTTAGAATACACCTACTTTTTCAGGACAAGATACACAGCTTGTGTGAATCTGTGACCACAGCCACCAGAAAAAAAATCCATTAAAGCTACATCAAACTTTCAGGAAGTTCCTGTGGGACTAGAGGACTGTCTGTGCCAGTTAGTTGTTTCTCAAAGCAAGCAAATGTAGTTTAACTCTTCTTCTTTTGGAGGGCTGCTGGTCCACAGATCACACAGTAATTTCATTATGCCTAAAGGGAAAAGGCATGACTAAAAGCTGGTCAGTGAAGCTTATAAAAACTGTAATAAATATCCCACAAATAAAGAAATCAGGCAAAAGTAACCCTTAAGCCCCTCTAGGCATTCTATCTTTTTTTTCAAATAACATTGCAAATTCCACAGAGAGGCTAACGAAAATGATTCTAGCAGCAAAGGCCACTTGTGAAGCGGTTTGTTCTCAATTCAGCTGGCACACTGGTTCATAATGCAGTGCTTGTTTCTGGGTCTCTATTTTAAAAAATGATATGTTTATGGTATGACTGCAATACTCTATGCTTTTTGTAATGTCATAGCTGTTTTATCTTGTTATTAGTTTCGCAAGCCAGACAACAGACTATCTCCAGGTTTGATCGATACTCCCACACATTCCCATGCACAGCCACACCGGGTGGGGCTTTTTTCAGCGTTCTATGTCTCATCTTTGTTGCTTTAGTTTTTCACTTGCTTCATTTCATTCTGACCCCAGATTCTCCATGTCTGACATTTTCCCAGCTTGAGTATTTTTTCCTTTTAATAGTCATTGCTTCACCACTACAAGTGACTGTGTATAAGTCAGAAAAGAACTGATTCTTTAGAAATATAACTAGGTAAATGTAAAACAGTACTTATAACCTGATGTACCTCAAAGTAAATGTGGCTCATTATTTCGCTTCTACATCTAATGCACCTCGCATCACCTGAGGTCCTAATTACCTATCCCATTAGGTAGCATTATGTATTGTCTGTCTTGGACAGGGTTATAATGTTGTTAATGAGCAAATAAGGCTCCCTTCACATTGTGTGGTTTAAGATAAGCGTACTGGGGTGCAGAGGAAGCAGGGTGTGTTTGGTTACAAGTGGCTTTTCACACTCTGGCATACAGCAGTATGACTCACCTAACCTCCCTTTCATTCCATAAAATACAGTATTTTGGGCACCTGCCAGTATAAACCGAACAACCTTTCCTTGATATAATTAAAAGCGTGCAAAATAAAAAGCTGACTGCTGAATGCTGTATAGCACCGTTTTGCATGCACAGCAACTGAAATCATTTCACCTGAGTTTGTATTCTAGACTCTCTCTTCAGTGATATCCTCTGCAATATCACACAAACAGCAACAGCCCGTGACCTCGAGCATTGTGCTCAAACCCAGCAGCGCGAAAAGCTGGCACAGACTGGCATTTTTCATCCTCTATTACAGTTCACGTTCTGCTTTATGTATTACAATTTGCATTGCATTATGTGATATTACACTATATACCTATTACATGACATTTTATATACTGGACAAAAGTATTGGGCACACTTGTTTATCAGGGTTTGGGCTAGGCCCCTTACCTCCAGTGAAGGACAATCTTAATGCTTCAGGAGACAAAGTCATTTTGGACACCATGCTCCCAAATTTGTGAACCAAGTTTGGGGAAGAACCTTTTATTGTGCACCCTGCAAGCTCCATTAAGACATGGCTGGAAGAGTTCAGTGTGGCCTCGACTGACCTCAACCCCATCCAGCACCTTTGGGATGAACTGGAATGGTGATTTTGATCCAGGTCTTCTCGTCCAACATCAGTGCCTGACCTTAGAAATACTCTACACAATGAACGGTAACAAACTGCAAAATCAGAATGCAATGTCATTACAGTTCCTGTTGGTGTAATGGTCAGGTGTCCCAAAACTTTTGTTCATTTAGTGTATACTATATCACAGTAAGCAGTTTATTCCCTTTTAGATACAGCAACTTTTACAAATATGATATGGAGGCCACAAAAAGGACAGAAACTCCATTGACCAAGCAAAGTATAAATGACAGTTTTGCTACCCGGCTACAAGCAGAGATGACACAACTGTGCCACACAGGTTAAAATCTTTGTGTTGCTAAATAAAAACCAACAATAATGTTAACTAATTTTGCATTTAAGATTTGTATTTATTGTCTAAAACAAATCAGGTAAATGCTCATGACTGATATCCTGACATTTCAATGTTCCATATCTTGGTTGCCTGTCTAGGAAACAATGAATTTTAGTCCTGGATGCAAAAGCTTTTCTTTGTATTCACATTTCTTTTGTTTATGTTGCTCCTTTTTTATCCAATTAAAGCCTTTTTATGCCCAGAATGGATTGGATGGGTTTAGCTGGCCCAGAGACAATTGTTTTGGAAGAGTGTGCTGCTGGTGACAGGTTTGGGCATTAGGCAGCACGGCAGTGTGAGAACAGAGAAGCTGAACTACAATCCATATTTCTTAGATTGCATCCAATTCATTTAGTAAAAAAGTCAAAACATGGATCAGGTTCCAGAAATATCCAGGAATAATCTCTATAGCTGCTACTCACAAAAACGCCCAACACACCTACCATCATCCACGGTTTCACTGAGGGGAACATCCACCCACTCCTCAAACTCTCGCTGGACAGACCTAATGTTGTAAAACCAAGAGAAGAGAGGAGAAAAGACAGAGAGAGAGAAAGAGAGAGAGAGAGAGTGAGAGAGACAGAGAGAGAGACAGAGAAAAAGAGAGAGAGGGAGAGAGACAGAGAGAGAGAATGTGTGCATTCACCTGAGAGAGAGAACATCATACTGCAGTAATGGTGCACAAAGTGTGGAGATACCATGATGAATGTATGTCTCAGACATTTGCATATTTTCTTTATCTGACTTCACACTGTCGACTTTAAAATGCCCCCAGGCTTGACAGGCTGCATCAATGAATCCGCTCCAAAGAACAGGATGACAAATACAGCTGCAGCAAACAGTGATCACACAATAAGTGCCAAAGTCAGATTTTATATTTATTCCATTGGCTCCTGTAATCTCACCCATTGGACGTAAAGCAAAAGTCAAGAAAGCCTTGACTCCAGCCATGGTCAATTGAGCTAATGTATTATTATAGCCTGATTCAATTGCACACCATTAAACCCTAGTAGGGTACCCTGAATCACCCAGACAGTCTAACACTGGGAAGACATACGTGTGGCTGTGGGTATAAAGTGACCTACTCCACCATTAAGAAAAGTAATTGACTTTAGAATGGGAATCGCAAACAGGAACGGGAAGTTCTTTATGACACCTGTGGACTTCCAGGTATCTTTTCGTCACTTCTGCCAAGACCGAACTCAAACCAACGCTGGGAAATGTTTTTTCCATCATTTTTTTCCCCTTGGTTCCCATGACAACCTCAACTCAAGTGCCTGCAATTTGGATAAGAGGCACCGTGTTACCCTGTTCACCATCTGTCTCTGCAAGATGGAATTTGTTTTGTCACCCCACGAGGATGAATACGCTTTGGCAGTGCACCAGACTGATCCTCTGCTTGTTCCCCTAAATTATGCATGTTTTTTGATGCATTATGCATGGGCTCTGAAATGCCGGTGAATAAAGGAACGGTATTGTTTCATGTCTGTGTAAGCAGATCAGTTATTTGGCCAGTCACATCATAAGCCTGGTGCGTCTACCGTTTCAACAGAAGATTTGGCTGGAGATCCTACCAGGACTTGTTGTGTGTCCAAACAAGTAAACCTGCTGCTCGTTGTGAGTGTCTTGGCTCACCCGAAATGCGAACAAATGGCATCATGTGGGGGGTGAGACTTATCACGTGTGGCGGTACAGTATCTCACATGAACACACACATGCTCACTCACACGCTCACTAATGAGGGGGAAAATCCTGAGGTTTTAGAGCAGCTGGCATAAACAGTGGGCATCTCAGGAGCGGGTGACACAGCTAATGATCTGGCAGAGTTTTAGATCTAATGTCCTTCCATCAACACAAATTCCTCAGGACTGCGGTCCTCTGCCATCCGCTCAATCCCCTAAACTGCAGACTTGTTATTCGGTTATTAAATATAGGACTAAATAGTTCTGTATCTACTACACTATATGGACAAATGTATTGGGCCACCAACAGGGGATTTAAGAACATTGCATTCAAATCCATAGACTTTGATATGGAGTTGGTCCCAACTTTGGTGCTGTAACAGTTTCCACTCTACATGAAAGGCTTTCCACAAGATTCTGGAGTTTCTGTGGGGGTTTGTGCACATTGGTTCTGTAGAGCAATCTCCATTCCAATTCATCCCGAAGGTGCCGGATGGGGATGAGGTCAGAACTCTGTGTGGGACAGTCAAGCTCCTCCACAACGAACTCTTCCAGCCATGTTTATATGGATCTTACTTTGTGCACTGTGGCACAGTCATGCTGGAATAGAAAAGTTTCTTCCTCAAACTCTGTCCACAAATTTGACAATGTCCAAAATATGTTGTTCCACTGAAGCATTAAGATTGACCTTCACTGGAAGTAACAGGCCTAGACCAAACCCTGAAAATCACTTTTTCCATATAGTGCATTTGCAATTTTGACCTCTGCAATTAAGCAAGACTTTTTATTGTCTTGCAAAATAATTATATATTATATATATAGACATCAGATTACATCCTAATATCCGAAGTTATATTGAGTAAAACTATACAGCAGTGATCCCTTGCAGTAAAAACAAATGAATCTGAGTGTCCAAGGAACTGAGACTGGCAGCTCAATGGACCCTACAGACCTCTGTGTAGGGCTGAATTCTCCTATGTGATGGATTTGATGGGTAATAACTAGAAGGCGAAATATGAGGGATATTGGATGTTCAAACCATGTGCCTCTTGATGACAGAACCACAAAAGAATATTAGACACTGGACGATGACATTGACATTGAGAGATAAGTTTAATCTCGACTGATCAATTTTCTAATCGTCCGACTACTTGCCGTTTTCACCTGCTATGTTTGATGAACTGGAATGTTCTTGCTTGATTGGAATATTGATGAAAGTGTGTGCTGATCGAAGAGCAGGTTGAGAAGGTTAGCTTCACATTCTCCCATGGTGAAAAGGGAAGGTAAAGTCCAGCTAAGTCAATGTTTAGTCAGTGTTTAAACTCTTTACAAACAAGAACCCCAAGCCCCTTTAGCTCACAAAAGGAGAATGAGGACCCAATGATGGAACATAATTTATCAGCACACTATAATAAAGATCATCAGAGCTCACTCTATCATACAATCCATCACCCCCTGTGTCCCAGTGTCAGTAATTCACTATATCGCTCCACGCAGAGACCCTGGGGAGGATAAATTGCACACGCTTGGATCTAATGAAAAGAACCAGGTTATGTGAACTTGACATCTGGCACATACAAATGATCCTCTTAAGCCTTCCTCTATAGTCCTTACCTGTGAGGAAACATGTACTGAGCCAGATGGGCGTATGTTAATGACCCCCAAGTGGGCCTTGAAAGCATATTCACATACTAGAGTGCATGAAAAGCATATTCTACTGATTCAATTCAATTCCAGCTTCCAAGAGCAGTATGGGGCCCATATCAGCCTCACAATAATTATTAAGAGCTTCACCATGTGTGTGACTTAAAACATTGGTGATGCTCTACATACCTAATATCAATCTTCTAACCCATATAATGAATTTTACAGATAGTATTCTATGTCATATGGGGTTTTAATAAAAGTGATATTAGGCAAATGGTACCTAGTAGACAATATACTCTCTCTCTCTCTCTCACACACACACACACACACACAAATAAGGCACATATAATGATATAAATAAGCAAAACATATAAATCATGCACACACGTCTATATTTATATCGTCACTGTCGAGCCAAAACCTCATATGTCCAAAATGGCTATTTTTCAGGAAACTCAAAAATGAAGTATATTCTATATAAATGAATACTGGGTCTTCAAAATTGTTTATAACTATTTCCAATACTTTCATTCGTTAATAATTTCTTTATTTTACAGACCCACATGGGGACTGAGCAATAGTATCAGTTTATGAAAAAAAAAGACCAAAAGTGGAGTTACGAGGCGATATATGATGTATCAGTTACTCATATTAGACCTTGCCACAACATCTGTATTTGACTCTATATGACCTCGACTAGGCTTTTTCTAATAGTTCATTTTTTTCATTTGTTTTTTTCATTTGTATTCATTTGTATTACCAGATTATGTTTTAGCTTAAACTTATAGAGAGATAAATACACATCTGAGTTCTATGATACAGAACAGAATCCATTGCTCCATGTGATAAGATTTCCATGCCTGGTGGCGCCAAAGCAGTCCTCACCCTCCGACTCTGACCACCATGTTTGAGTGTTGGTTTAAATCTTTTTTATTAAGGTATTCAGGGGTGAAACAATACAATAGTTACTATTATACCATGGTTTTAAGTTATATATTAAAAATAATTAAAGAATATTTTTAAAAATGTAAAGAAAAAAGGAAAAAAAGGGGGGGACACCAAACAACACATATGGAGCAAAACAAAACAACCCTGAACCCCCCTCCCCACCTTAGGGACCTAAAACCATGGCACACTAATGGATGCGGTCAGCACTGTGTGATTACTCAGCCTGCCTTATCAAGATATACGAGAAGAGGAGACCAGATCTTATCAAAACTGTCACATTTATTTGCCTTCAGGAATCGAATTTTTTCCAATGTAGTACCTTAATCATTTCTTCCAACCATAGTTTAGCTGATGGGGTTTCTGTCATTTTCCAAAACCTTAGGATAAGTTTCTTTGCTACAATAAGTCCATAGGACAGCATCTGTTTTTGAGATTTTTTTATCAAAAATTCCAGATATCACAAGAAGTGGGTCGGGCACTAATACAATGAGTTTTAAATACTTCAGTCCAGAATGAGATTAATTTAGAACAAAGAACATAACTATGCAAAGGATTGGCTTAATCAGTCTGACATTTGCCGCAAAGTGGGGAGACATCTGGAAAAACTCTATGTAGTTTTGTTTTAGTATAATGGGGTCGATGGATAATCTTAAATTGAATAAGGCAATGCCTAGAGTTGACAGAGCATGTATGGATATTCTTTATTGCCTCAGTCCAGAATTCTGAGAATATCTCCTCCCCCAGTTCTTGCTCTCACTGCAATTTTAAATTCTCTGTAGTAGGCAAGCTTTTTGATAACAATGAGTTGTACAATAGAGATTTCAGATGGCTGACCCCTGCTCCAAGCCCCAAGAGATCATCCAATCTAGCAGGATTAGCCTCATTCAGACAGGGTATGTACTTTCTTACATATTCCCTAATCTGCAAATATCTAAAAAAGTAACTTGCATGCAAACCATATTGACCCTGCAACTGTCTAAAGGAGGAAAATGTACCACTTATGAAAAGGTTTCCAATAGTCTGAATACCTAACTCCACTGTGTAAAAGCGATAAATGAAAGATTCCCTCTGATTGGCAAAAGGAAAGACAATGGTTTTGTTTGAAATTTTGATTTGATCTCCTTCCAAATACGAATTGTACTATGGATTATACAATTATGGTTACCGTATATATTGACTTGTCTATCTTTATTGGAGACAGTATGACTGCACCAATATCAAACGGGCTACATGCCTCTTTTTCCATATGGATCCAAATTGAGTGTGCTACAGTATGATCTAGCCACATTATGATAGTATGAAGATTACAATAAAGACTACCAAAATCTGAAAGGCCCATGCCACCAACAACTTTAGATTTACAAAGATGTCAGTTTATTTATTGTATAGGATTTGTAATCCCACAAAAAGGGTATAATAATGGAATCTAGCTGTTAAAAAAAATCTTCGGTAAAAATATTGGGATGTTTTGAAAAAGAATTGAATTTGTGGGAGGTTTAATATTTCTATTGTGAAAGGCTTTTTATTTCCCATGAATGTGGCTTTTGCTCCTGGGAGGATTCTCCTATGTTTCTTTGTACATAATGTCTATCATTGTGGTTCAGTGATGTCCTAGAACATGGATGCTCTCCTCTAGAACAGGAGTGCTGGTACCTAGCACAGGTGATAGTTCCGCTGCATCCACTAAACCTACGACATCACTGGACAGAATCAGATTGGACTGGGTGTGTTTGAGCGAGTAATCAAACTGTGTTGGACACTGGTTCTCCAGGAGTCAAACCCTTTCCTAGAACCTCAGACTGGCATCTCCAGTGTGCTTATATAAAGTTTGTGGTGGCTAGATCACTGTGACGTTCACAACACTTAAATGAACTGAATCTCAGCATCAATAACATTTGATTGTGTTGTTTTAGTAAGCAACCTGGGAATAATGAATTTTACACATGGGTGATTCATGTGATGTGTAATGTGTTTGATGTTACCTTGCGCATGTTTCTATGAATGAAATTGCATTTTGTTTAAAGATCTGAAACTATTCACTCTCACAAATATGCAGTAGTAAGGAAAATCAGTTTCACTTTACCTACATAAGCTCTACTTGCATGTTTACTAGTAGTTCAATAGATGCTACTCTAAGACTGCTAGTTTAACAAAGACAGACAAATCTAAATCAATCATAACATATGATGAGATAAGAAAATACAACCCTTTTGAAGTCCCACGTATGGGACAGTTTACATATATGATAGTACACTGAGTATCAAGAAAATACTCAGTGATTAATTTCAGCTAATTCCACGTAGCGAAAGGTGGAATGACCTATTCTACAATTACTACAGTGTGGTCCAGCAGGATCCTACTATTTATCACAACGGTTTACATCCTGAACTGCTTAGAAAATTGATTGCACATGACATCGTTGCAGGTACAGACACTTACACAGGTCTTTAACATCACAAAACTGACAGGAACCACTTCTTTGTTTTGATATGAGACTGTGTGATTAACTGAGACACCAAACATATATTTAGAGTGAAAATGACATGCTAAACAACAAATCTGACATCGGAGCAACAGCCGATGGAAACATTAAAGCTGTTGTATTTCGGCTAAGCTAATTTCCTGTAGAATCTCACTAGCATATCTAAACAAGTTTATTTATTTTCCACTCAAAACATCTGACTTCATGAAAATTTACAGAATAATTACCTTATCTTTAAATATTTTACCACACAATCTCCTAATATATCACTCAGAGATGGATTCATGATTGACACAAAACAGAACCTGTTAATTTGTTCTTTTATAAATATATACAAAGTGCAGTATTGCTTTATTTAATGAAAAGTGAGATGTTCTGAAAACCTCTCTCTGGATTGTGTCTTCCCAATGGAATAAACCTTTTAATTCTAACATCATTTATGAGCTGGATTTTGGGATTTTAAATATATATATAAATGCAAACAAAAACAATGAAAGTACAACAAATAACAATAAATAAATGCCTTTTACTAATCCTCCAATGCAAAAAGTATTTTTAGGAATATCAGTGTTCAGCTGACAAATTTCACTGTGACTTCTGCTTTTGAAAACGACCCTGTTCACCTGTAACATTTTGTCTTAACTCTGCCTCTCTATGCTGCTCATTAATTATTTTCAAGGACATCACAGCTCCATTCCTCATCAAGCAAACAAATCTGCTGTCTATATCTACAGCTGCCCTTCATATCATTCAAATGTGTACTTGTGAGGTTCTATAGAATAGGAAAAATCTGCTCGATAATGGAAAAAATTAAATAAAAATATTAATTACTCTCAAGAATGTCAAGTTAGAAATGTTATCTCAAGGACAAAAGTCACTAGATATTTCAAACAAGCTCACCCTGGACTACTGGAAACACTTGCTGAAGCTACTAACATACAGCTCATATGTCTTTATTCTCCACTTTAAAGCAACGTGAACACAAAAAAGTGCTATAAATTACAGTCATATAGGTGACTCTTAATGAATGGCCCAGTTTGTAGCTGCACTGAACTGTGTGCATGAAAGAGACTACAGTGTAAAGGAGGGAGTAGTGTAAGTGTAAGCATTCATTTTTTATCCATGAAGACATTACAGCACACAGTGTGAACAGTGTAAAATTGTAAAATGAATTGCCTGCATTTAACCCATTCACCAAGTGAAGAACACAGCACCCAGGAAGCAGTGTGTGGGGATGGTAACTTTCTCAATGGGACCTCAGTGGTGCCACTGTCTGTCCTGGGATTCAAACCCAGAGGTCTTCGGATCACAGGGGATCACACTCCCTACCTACTAGGGAACCAGCTGCCCCATCACATCTCATAATGAGATGATTTAAGCTGAGGAGAGTGATATTAATCTAAAATAGTGACGAGGCCTCTAAAGCTGTGTGGTAGAAAATATTGTCAGGGAAAATAAAGCTACATGCTCACTTTAAACAGAATTTGTGTGAATGCAGTGGTCTGGATTTTCTCCGTTATTGCCCAAACAAACATGCCCCTGACCACAGAAACGCTCATAGTATCATTTGCTCATAGCCACACTGATTAATATTTGTTCACTGAATCTGTTATTGTTGCTACAAGCTAAATGTCTCTCAAACTAATGTTCTTCACCTTTTCAAATGGTCAGTGTTTGGAAAACAATGCATGCCCATTCAATGAATGATGACATTTAGATTCATTTTACAAGAGCCTCACCTACCCATAATGTACAAAAAACAACAGCAGCAGCTGCATGGGCAAATGTCACCGAGCTGCTCTAATTTAATGTAATTATAGTTGAGCTGGTCTTTAATGAACTGATTAAGTAAAATCATAACAACAACAACAAATCTGTAGCATCCCTTTTATGTTTTAAAGCACATGTCATACGAATTTACCTATGTTTTTTATAACTAATGTATATTTTGTATTAATGGTAATTGTTAAGTCGTAACACAGGATTAAGCTGGAAAATGGTTACATGTGGAAAAAGGACTTCTATATAAAAAAGTTTAAAAGTATGTCTTTCTGATATAGTCCTTTCTTACTCATTCGTAAGAGCAAGAAAAATACTTAAAAAGTATACATCATATACTCTTAAATTACAAGTCACACACTTAAAAGCATAGTTCCTAACTGGTTCTTAGTTTGGAAGTAACTATGACTTGATACACAACAATGTCATAACTATTATGAGTTGTCGTGACACATTATGTCCAGGGATATTACGAGGTCATATTATCATTAATATGTGTCATGATGTCTGTAATATTATTCAATGTTATGATGAATAATTAAGGTACATTTGTCATAACAGTGGTAACCATAGTGTCATATTACTGGAGTTGTCATGAAAGTGCATAGTCCCACAACTTAACCACAATATATCTCAGCAGAATCATTTAATGGCACTACACCAATCTAACCATTGTTTAGATAACTAAAGATACAAAGATGCACCATGTATTTATACCTGTATATGTATATATTTATGTATAATTTGCTAAACCACAATACAACAGCTACATATACACATAAATATATACACATATA
>JBBMFX010000148.1:2923255-2934601 GCA_037832545.1 Rhabdalestes septentrionalis | reverse complement strand
CACACACACACTGCCACAAATTGTACAAACAGTGAGCAGAAATAAAGGGAAAATGGTCTCTTATTTATAATTACATTCCACCTCACCTTAGGTAGTTACCTGCATTTAAAGAAGGGCAAATGTAAAGGATTGAACTTTCTGTTTTGCATTTTTTAGTTTTGTAGGGTGGTATATGGCACAATCCCGCCTCTCAGAATTGAAAGTGTTCTCACTTGTCTTTGACAGTCATATTGTGCAGGCTGGTGCTGATTGTTCTCTGCTGCGTCTGCCCACAGCGAGACTTCATGGCTCATCTGCCGGATTCCCTCCTACACAGCCTGCATAAAAAGGTGCTCATTTTCCTTAGGATTAGACAGTACATTTAGATTTTAAGCTGCACCTCACTCGTTTTTTTGGACTCACTCAAGCTGAACAGGAGATTAAGTGTGTTCCTCTGGGTGAATATCCTTCACTGTCTGGAGAGCGCACAAAGTGACCCTGCATGAAATTAGAGACAGACTTCTAGTGCTGCTTTATGCACGCATACCGCGTTCATAAATCAAGGCTCATGCAAGGCCACTTTTTAAAGTGCATTGGAGTGGTCAGGGATTCCATCTGCTGTCTCTTTTCCCTCTGAGGAACAGTCACTCCAGGTAAATAATGGTTTCCTGCTGCTTAGATGAAACAGCAAGGTAAACACTGTTATCTGCCAAGGTTGTCATGGGCTGCCTGAATACTAACCCAAGAGAGACGGGCTGCAGGACCGCTCCAGAGCAGCCCCTCCTCCCATCACACAGATAAGGAGAGGTCATTTTGGAGATGTCTCCAGCCAGCAGTGGCCTGTTAATGACAACAGGTCATTGCAGAGGTCAAGTGCAATCACCTTTTCCTCTAATGCTGTACATGAATTGTATCTGGATCCAAAGCATGAGGAAACATATCACTGCCAACACTAAGGGGTTCCAGAATAATGGTCTGACTCAGCTCATTAAGGCCTTAATAACTGAAGTAGCCATGCTTCACCTCCAAGTGAGTTCATTATAGCAAGTTTTTGTGAGGTTGAACAAGATTTGCAGAATGAATTCCAATTCAACTCAATACCAGAATCAGAAAACTTTATTAATCCCAGAGGAAACTCTATATGTTTGACTGCACAGAGACACAGACACAACAATACAAAGTCTAAATAAATCCCAGAAATTACGCTATTGAAATACAGAGCTTACAAGTTTTTGTGCAGCTATCACAGGTTACAGTTTAGTCAAAATGTGTTTTTTGTGCTCGGACAGCGCTTCACTACCCTGTGTTTTAATGCACGCTGCGAAACACCGCCAGTATCAGCGCTAACTGGTGACTGAGGGACAGTAGGAGGAAAATAATGAGTTGATTTCTTATCGTTTTTGTTTACACATTTTTTAAAACAGGTTGAAATGTTGTGAGATGGGGAAAGTCCCTAAACCTAACCCTAAATTAACCCTAATCTTAGCCATAACAGTCACCAGTTAACCCAGTTACTGGCGATGTTATGCATTGCGCTTAAATACCATCAATTCCAGACTACAGACTGCACCTGACTAACAGCCGCATGCTCTAATTTTAGAAAGAAAACTAAATTTGTACTTGTACAAGCCGCATCGGATTATAATCCGCATGTGTCTCATGTTGTAATATGAGATTTCTACACAGATTTTTTTTTACTTTTAAACATTACGGTAACATAAACAAATACATCTTGCACATGTTTCGAACAGTGTCTGTAACGCGGCTCCCTTTAGGTGTACGTACGTATCAGTAACACACACATTATGTTGCTTATGATTTTTTACTGAACAGTGCAGGAGCAACATTCCATCTCCTAATGACCAGTAAAAATATATCCCAATTATATACTGCAGCCTACCAGGAAAATTCATTAATCGCCATATGCATCTTAGTTATCTTCATCATGGCCAGGCCTTAGCGGGCCGTGCCCGTCCTCAGACTCACTCGGGCTCGCCCTGGGAATACGAGCCGTCCGAGATTGGTCCGGGAGTGTGAGCTGCCTAAACACTCGTCCAAATTCGCATAAAATATATCTACCCAAAACAAGCCTATAAAATGTGTGCCTCCCCAAAGGTCCGTCTGCAAATCCATGTCTGGCGCTGGGTCTGGTTGAGGCAAAATGTTTTTGGCACCATGAAAAACAAAAACATGCATTAGCCGCACCACATTATTATCCGTAGGGTTCCAAATTTGAAGTACGGTCTTATAGTCCGAAGCTTACGATAGATAGGTTAGTGAAGTTTTGTCCTAGCATGAAAAAGTGAAGCATTGTCCTTCCATAAAAAAATGCCCTGAATCTTGATCGCTGCAAGTATTTTGATTACATTGTATTTCGTGATGGCTGCACGAAAATCTACATAATGCTGAGTATAAATACTATGTATTAGTAAATCACATTTAAGTGAATTACTAGCAACACAAATGGTGGTTGGGATTATGGCATGGCAGTAATCAGTAATATTGACATAAGTAGTGATATTCACATGGTATGATTATTGTACACAATTATATTACACATAATTAAATTAATCAGTAAACCACAAACGATACTTAACATTGTAAGACTTCTGCACATAATGAGATAATTACGCACATAATGATAATAATACATTTTGGTCAAACCAGCTAAATATAAGATTTTATATTTCTTTTTTTTGTATGCATGTTACACTTTTTCTTATTAGGTACATTTGTTTTTTTTTGTTTTTTTTAATGGACTGTGAGGCTTTGGTCTGTCCTTGAGAGTTGCTTTGAATGCATTTGAGCATGGATAGGTCAATTACCTGGTGAGCTAAATCAAGTGTGGCAGACCAAGGAAAACACAAAAACACAGAGTGCATGAGGTCAGCGGGACTGGGACTTAAATCAAAGATGTAACGGCTTTCTAACCCGGTATCAAGGAGAGAGCTGTACATTCTCTGGGATATAATTACTATTTTCCTACTCTTTTACCAATTTACAGCAGACATTAGGCATTGTAACTGTAATATATATATATATCGCAGAAACTTTCTCAATCTGTGCAATGAGGCGAAAGTGGTAATGATCCATGACGTTTCTCTGTGTACAACTGTGGCCTCCTCTGGCTGGTGACTCATGGAGAGCCCATAGGTGCCATTATTACTGCAGTGCTAGCAGGTGTGTCTCTTAGCACCCATTTAAAAGAGTGATGGAAGTGGCATTTTATTGACAGGACAGTGCTGTTGAAAGCAGCTTCAAAATCCTTGAATCCAATAATCTTGTGAGGTAGTAGCAAAAGTCTGGTGTTTGGTGGCTGTAGGCATTAGGCTAATAGGAAAGACTTTTTACTCTTACCTTCAAAGCGTAGTTTTTTTCTCTCATCTCATATAGTTTGCCAACTTCCAATCTGACATATTAACACATATTCTGTAAACAACGTTAAATGTGTCCAAACCCAAAAAGTGTGACCCAACCTTTGACCCAAATTTTGATCTTGATCTGAATCTGACTGTCTCTCAACAAAATGTTCAAACTCAACTGTAGTCCAGCACAATCCTGCCTGAGACTAACTTTAGTCTAGCAAAATTCTGTCTCAACTGTCTGTAGCCCAAACTAACAAATGTATCTGATAAAAATTTCGACAAATATCTAACACAGTTCTCTCCACATCCCACAACATCTAACCAAAAGTCTGCCTGAACTGTAACCCAATCAATTTCTGTCAACCTGATAACTCAACAAAGTTCTGTTCAATTGGACTGTAACCACTGAAATATCCAATTGTAGCCCAGCAAAATTTCATCCCAAACCAACTGTAACCCAATTATATTCCATCCCAATCCTATTGTATCCCATTGAAATTGTGCCAGAAACTGATTGTACCTTTGGAGCATTCCCTCTGAATGCAAATGTAGCTTGAGTGGAGCCCAAAAGTTGCCCAACTGTTGCCGGACATAAATGAATCTCCCCATGACATGTCTCAATTTGACCATGGCCCTACAATAATTTACCTAACAGCAATCAGAAAAAATTATTTTCCAATTAAACCAAACCCCAGTTTTTTTTCTCAAACTCAAATCACAATAGCCTGCTTGAATTCAATCGTATCCCAGTACCATTCTACTCAAACACCAACCAGAGATGGTTGATGGCAAAATTTATAATGGTCTAATCATCAGCGTTTCAAAAGGTTTTACCTCTGTTTGTTTATACATGTATTTTAAGCTCAGATATGTAGTATATTTCTGTCTAACTGAAAAATGGGACTAGGATAAAACCCATTGCTCAGATCTCCAGACTGGACAGAGACAACGTCCAAATCTCAAACACTTGAGACCCATATCCACTGCTCACATTCTTGTTGACTTGCTATAATACTAGAGCCTTTACCTGTGTTAAACCAGTCACTTATGGAGTAGCACACACGGGGAGGCTCAGGGGAATAATAGCGATCTGCAAGGATTTGTCTGGGTCAATAGGTGCCTTGCTTCCAAACTGTGGTAATCAGCACATTGACATTTTTATCTGACGGTCCCTCTACACTTTTGAATATTAAGCTCCATCTGTGAAACAGATAATGTGAACCTATAAAGCATCTCCAAATATATCCTGTATCATTATGCAGATCCATGAAAAAAAAATTATTAAAGGTGAAACTATTCCTCTGGATTCGATCTTTTAGAGGGAAGAACTAGCCTCAACTTTGCTCTCTGTACTCTCACACAGTGGGCTCCATATTCTCAGTAGCCCGTTATTGCCTTAAATGAGGATAAGATTAAGAACAAGGTTTATACTCACGATGTTTGCGAGTGATCTAATCAGTAGGTGTGCTGGGAATGTCATTTAAAAGTTTGCAAGGTGATCCAAAAGTCCAAAACTGTTTCTACTTCGACCAAACTCATGGTTCAAGTCTTTGAAGAGCATCTCCACAGCTCTAGGTTTTATCACTGCCGCCTCACATCCCCATCTCTTGTATAATTGCAGGTCCCTGCCCCCATGCTGATCTAACAAGTGCAATTAGGAATAAGAACACTTTTTTACTCCCTCCATCAGCTAATCAAGGAGAAAGCCTGGTGCACTGACTGTGTCATTATCCAGGCAAGAAAGAAAAGATTTCCAATGTAGAAAAAAAAAGTGTGAAATTAATTGGGACATCCAAACATTTATGTGTATCCCTACAGGGAGGGATTTGATTGCTCCTTGGAAGAGGCTTTCTGTGGAGTTTAAAAGACGTTTCTTTGTAGTAACTTCCATGTGAGAACTGATGGATGTGAAGCAGGAGGAAGGAAGCGATTTTGCTGTCAATTGTCTATACATAAAAAAAAAACAACAGTGTAAATTTAGCAAGCGGCCTTGTGTGTTGTGGCTGAAAACTTTATTAAAAACCCAAAACTTTTAGAGCCTGAGATCATTCCGAGACTCGCACTGCAGGGCAAAATATATGGCAGGTTCTCTGTTCAGGGTTAGTGGTGGGTGAGGTGGGTTGTTTTTTTGCCCACAGGCAATGAACCAGTGAATTACGTTTCAGCAATATGAATTACGTCCTGACTTCTAGAGGTTTATGGAGCTTTAGAACTCATGGATATTTTTACTATTCAAAGAAATCACTGAAATAAATCCCTGAAATAACTAATAGTAGGAGTGGGCAACGTAATGTTTCTGATCATTGTTGTGATAAATCATGTCTCTTTAAACCCAAATATGCTTTTATAAACATATTCCAGATATCGTCAGTAAACGCAGTGAATGTTTCATTTTAAACAGAGCCCTGTTTTGGCCCATTTAATTGAATGTAGTGCAGTCTAGAGTAATTATAATAGTAATAAAAATACGAAGCATATTATGTAGAAAAGTTATTTTTGCAATATTGCCCCACATCTAAATAATATTTTTTTTACATGCTAAACAGATGTACAGACAGATAGAGACTGTCACAAACAGTTGGAAAAATAACTTCTTGACAGCAAAGGCAGTCTGACCTGTGTGTCAGAGATGTCAGAGCTCTGCATGGTTAGACTGCAGTCAGACTGAGGGATGACAGCCATCCACTTTTTAAAGAAAAATATTCTCCCAAATCTGGCTCTCGCTTTACAGCAACAATGGTCAACAAAGATTCTTTATCTTTGTTGTGGCAAAACCAATTGGGTCTGATTGGGCTTGTGTTGTGTATTGAATGTGATGGATTGTGTGGATAAAATCCTTTAGTGTCTGGATGTTTTCATTATTTTTTACATCACAGAAAAAGCTCAGGATTTATATAAAAAAGATGTCTCTATGCACTTTGGAATTTTGATGCAGATATTAAACAAATATATTAAATGCCTGTGTCATAACAAACCTCATATCTCTGTTTTTGAAGTCGAAATGGTCTGAAATGAGAAAACCATACTGCAACATTTACTTAACCTATATGATCATCTAAATGTTTGTGCTATAAATTACTAATAAAGTAATAGTCATTTTTTTTTAATTCCCACGAAAATCAGTCTGCCAAAACTCCCTAAAACATCCATATTATTTACTTTAGACTTATTTTACTTTACAAAGAAAGTGTGCATTCACTTCCGCAATGATCCCCACACTTGTTGTTGGATTCAGGGCAACAAATTCTTCATCATTCATCATAATTTTTCCCACTGTCTTACTATATAATAAATATATTTTCTAAATATATAAATACATTTATTTTCGTTCTGTTGCTTTTTTTTAATTATTATTGGTGTTGTGTTATATATTTGTTATAACTGTTGGGGGAAATTGTTTGACTGCATTCTACAGTTCATCTAATCAACACTTTCAGCAGTAATAAATCAAATTCCATCTGGAATTATAATAAGCCATTGATAGTCCCAGTTATAAAAAGTTATAAAACAATGGCTATAGACCTTTACCCCACATATTTCTAAAGTTAAATGTCTACTGTCTTGTAGAAATAAAAGAAAAAAGTAGAATTTCACTAGGTGAAAACTGAATTTGCTTATAAAAATTAAAATATAAAGATTTTACTTGTTAGTTTCACATTAAATAATTACATAAATAAGTAGCCCTGGGTCTTCAGGAAAAAAAACCTTATGGAATAAAAATGTTATAGCCCAATAAATAAAGGGAAACAAAAACGTTCATAAGTGGCCCTGAGTTCAAATGTTTAAACTGTGAGTTATATGTGTTTATGCATAAAGTTGAAAAAATAAATTATATATTATTGTGTGTGTGTGTGTGTGTAGTGAACATAATGAATCTCTTTTTAGAAGATAGTTACAGCACCAAAACTTTCAATCTGATGGCAATACAAGTAATGAAAGATCAGGACCATCATTAACTAGATAAGACCAGTCAAGCATGAGGTAAACAGTCTGATGTTTGCCTTCCTGCTTACTTTGCTCCACATTTAGTACAGAGGTGATAGACCAACATAAGGGTGGCAGCAGAGATGGTAATGTGTGGGATGGAGTCATCTCTTAACAGATACAGGAAAGTTTAAGCCGTGTACACAGGGAGTCCATTTCCTCGGAGGGAAAATGCATGATGTATGCCCGACTGCCTTCACTTCAATAATTTGCAGTGACAGTCCCTTTAGCCTGGCTATCCGTCCCGTCTGTCCCGGTCCTCTGAGGCCGTCTATTCTGGGGTGACAAATTCTCGAGTCCTGGAGAGCCACGCACCAGCAAAGAACAGTTTAGCACCGTCCTTTGCTTGTACACACATGATTAAAAGTATCAGATAATTATCACACCCTTCAGCACTTGTGAAAGATGTGCTAGAGCAGAGAAAATGCTGGAGCCTGCAAACTAATGGCTTTTGGCTTTTGACAAAACTCATCAAGCAACTTTGACAGCAACATAAGATTCATTTTGTTAAGCGTCTTGCTTAAGACTTAGAAGATGAGCTATGGATGCAATTAAAGGAACCATTAAATACTAAGCACTACACATCAGTTCATCATAATATATTGGTTAAGAATAACTAGAGGTAGCGGCTGAATAATAAATGTTAAGATTAATTACCTAAGCCGAGGTTTCACATGTCGTGCTGTTAAAAAGTATTAAAAAATGTCAGCTACTAAAATAGACTAAGCTACTCAGGGAGATGTGAATTGCCTGAGTTTGATCTGAGTGGATGCAGCGCGGCCTTCATGGTGCAGAACATGAGCACCTTGTCTCAAACCCCCACCCCCCTCCCACTCCCCTTTGTGCAGGATATGCTTAGGAAATTAAAGCTCGCACAAAAATGGATCAACACAATGATGGCGCAGGCAGTCGCCATGGTTACAGAGTGGAGCTGGAGAGAAAGCACGCCGGGGCCCTCACAGCCGCTTCGCAGTGTGGGCTGAGACATCGCTTGGTGGATGATAAAATATCATGGAAGCCTAGACTATAAGCTTTCAGCTTTCACGTATATCATACAGAACTAAGCTCATTTGATGCAGGTCCTTCATTGAGAATCCCCTGGATCCCCTGTTTAGGGAATACACTGGTGTTTGTCAACCTAATCTCTGCTGCATGTGTAGTTTACAACTGATTACCGAAAGCGAAACTGGTGATGGTGATGCCCTGCATGCCCTGCTCACCGCCAGAGTCCTGAAAGGTGCAGGGATTTCCGGAGCATGTGCACACCTTGCTGCTCTGATGGCCCAGGGTAGGTTGCCCCTTATTGTGTCACATGATCTGAAGACTCAGGTTCTCAACAGCTTTTAATGTTTGTTTCCATTTATATTTTCTTAAACCTCCCAAAGACTCATCTATTCAGAGAGCATCTCCTCTCCTGATGCATCTATCTTCTTGCACTGCATCCAACATAAAGATTTGATCTCTTAGAACTCTCTTCAGTGTCCTACGCTGTTCTGATTGTCGTGTTTTCTCAAATTGTCACTGTGGATAAAAGCGTGAATGTAATGTGATGTAAGAAATTTTGTCTCAGTTACAGGAATTCTGTTTATTAAGTATTAATTGTGGCTAGCAAGACAAGGCCAGCTGATGCTGACAATTCATATTATCTAACTGGCAACACATGAAAGAAGCATTTCAGATAGGTTTCCAGTCAAAACACTGTCTCTTCTATTCTGCACTGGCAAAATTCTTTTCATTTTCCCCAGTACTGAGAATCCTTTGTGTGAAGATATCTGTCCAGTTTGTTCATTTTTAGGCTATTATTATTTATTAATTTCCACATAAAAACACACCAAGGCCTCTGTTCTATATTTTCAATAGCTTTGGTGAAGCCAACATTTCAAACTCTTCCTTGTGTTTTCATTTTTGTACCATGCATGTGATTGATAATGGAGCGATCACAGTTCAGTTTGCACTGATGGTGGTATGACCAAGACGTCTTGGGTTTGAATCTGTCAATGGACACCACTGAGTTGCCCTTGAGCAAGATACCATCCCCACAACCACTGCTCCCTGGATGCTGTGTCGCTGACTGCCCACTGCTTCACAGAGTGAATGGGTTAAATACAGAGAATCTTACGCTGTCCACTCTGTGTACAGTGTGGTGTGCTCACACGTGATGAAAATTGGCTTTTTTATTTTACAGATATAGCTCTGAAATATCAGGATGCAGTCATTCTCCACAGGTAGCCTTGTTCTGAGTGCAAAACTGCTTTATGTTCCATACATGACCTTCACAGGGGGAAAAAAAACAGATAAATGCAATGCGTTGAAACTGGGCCTCTATACATCAGTCCGTGTGGTTTTAAATGAGCACATCCACTTCCTCTTACAACTTATATCTCTGAGGCTCACTCACTCTTGACTCAGCCAGAAGACCAGATCGAGGTCATCAGAAGAGAGAGAGCCTCACATGTACAACATCTGAACTGAACAGACCAGTGAATTTCTTAGTATCGCTATGCATTGCGCTTTTCCAATTCATGCCCCAATCAAAACAGGAGAGGCATTGTCAAATGCTACTAGTCAACTACTAGCACTGAAACACCATTTTAAGCGACTATTCCGAAACATATAATTTCACTAATATTTAATCAGATGCCAGACTGGATACTTTTGAATGCTGTTTTCATCTAAGAATTTACTGAGCTGTAAGAAAAGTACCATTTTTAAGTACTTCAAATACTCCAAAATATCAGGTCAGAGATCACTCTGTAGCTGAAAGAATCAAGCCGAAGAATCAAATTGAACAATAGTTTGGTCTAGTGTATCTGGAAGAGTTTTCAAAGAATGGTTTGCACTTGGACAACCTTATCCATTGTTCAGAACCTGGGTAGAATTACGTAAGGTTGACTTTAGTAGGACTTGTTTGCTTACTGTTACAAACTCTTAAGAGTTGTAGTCATTTTATACAGTTTCATATGTCAAACTCTCATTTGCAGTGTTCAGCAACTTTCCAATTTTGACTCTGTGTGATCTTTTTAAAAAAATATACATTAAAACTATTGTCCATAGTAATTGATGGAACTGGCCCAAAACGATGTGGTCAGAACTGTTGCCAGAACATCACAAGAACGGAATGCTGCTGCAAATGATAGCCAGAGTGGGTTCCTCCTTGAGCAAGTTGATGCACTGATACTTAATGCAATTACACAGAGTTCGGCCTTGAAGGCTGCAAGGGTGAGGGGGGAGAGATAGCAAGCTCAGCCCCCCCAGCACTCTCTGGGAGCCGAGGATTAGCACACAGGAGTGGCTGGAGGTTTCCATAGCTGCCACAGGGATGGCTGAGAAATTACGGGGGCTTATCGGAAAAAGAGAGGCAGGCTCCGTTTGAGGCTGACGTCCATGAATATTCATTTGTGGGGTTACTCTCATTTCCCTTTTGTCTTTCCCTTTTCATACACTGAGTTATGGTGCACTTTATCCTCCCTCTGCCCGACTTTCCACTTTCCGTGCTCACGATTGAAGTTCAACCATGTGTTGACTGTTTATACAAAAAAGGAGGGAGCTCCAAGGGCAGTTTTCAAACATTTAGTCCCAGGTTTCTAAATCCCCACATGACAAAAGGCTTTGAGATGAAGAGTCTATGTTGGAAAAAAAAAAAGAAAACTTGCCCTGTATTTTTCCCTCTGTCTTGCTCCCTGCTTTCAAACTCTATATCTCCTGGTTTGCTCTCCCCATATATATATATATCTTTGGAGGTTTGCAGGTGAGATAAAGGATCCACAACATGAAATGCTCAACACAGAAACCATCAGAGGCATCCACTTCTCCCATGTGGGGTGCAGTCTCCACACTATCTTTAAAGAAAATGAAATATAGCCTGCTCTTTCTAGGGTGATGAATATCACCACATGATAGAGAAACACATCTCTGTCTGGTGCCTCGTGTCGGTTTGCTTTGCAATGCTTGATTTTGTCTCATCTGCCTTATAGTCTATGAAGCCTGCAGGTTTGTTCATGCCAAGCCTGAGGAGATT
>JBBMFX010000148.1:2901097-2916052 GCA_037832545.1 Rhabdalestes septentrionalis | reverse complement strand
TTCTAAACAGTGGCAGGAGGGACTGACGCTGACTAAAATGAGGTGGAAACTGGGAGTTAATCGAAAAAGAACATTCACTTTAATTACATTTGCAGGAATGTACTCAAGAGAAACTTTCTCAAGCCTTTTCTTTGTAGCGCCAGTCCTTTCAACATTATCATTTTCTCAGTATTGGAGAGATTGAGGTAATGGACTAAATCTTTCCCTTGTGGCCTGAGGTGGCTCTCGCACAACCCTATCCATCTCAGCGTTCAAGGTAAAAGAGTGAGAGAAAGAGAGAAAGAGAGAGAGAGAGAGAGGGAGAGACATACAGCACATGAAAACAGCTGATATAAACTGGCCAATCCCTCTGGCAATGCCAGTGCAAACAGACTACAGGGAGAGACTCCATTACTGGTAATGGTCTGTGTTTGCTCTTGCTGTTGAGGAAATCAGTGCGGCTAATTGACCTCGGCCCGTCACCGCAGCCAGTGGGCTGTGTGTCAGTGAAGCAGGGGAGGACATTATCTGATTTCACACAGTTTGCCACACTCAATGACACACAGAATGACTGCTGTTCCTGTGAAATCACAGGACAAATATGCAGCGGATCAGAGCGGGAATGGCATTAAAGCATGGCACCGTGATTTGAATGGTACATGAGCTGAATCCTCCACGCAGCTGAGAACAGGCTAACTGTCCTGATAAGGAGGGCCTGGAATCTGCGGGGACACAGGTGATTTTCACAGCACTTCACAAGTCCAATCATTTTCATTAGCCTTCATTTCTGCAAGCAGCGCACAGTCTTGGAATGCTCTTTGTACACTCCTGGGGTTCCTGTTTACTGTGCACTCTCGCAGCTTTGTGTGGCGTGAATTGTGTTGTTCTGTGAGTGGCGTGAATTGAGTTGTTTCCTTTCTGAAGTTGAAATGTGAATGATGCGTTCTCAGTTTACTGCGGTTGACTTCAAGAAACTGGTTTTGAACTGAAAAGCGCTTCTGAGGGCTCGGTTATGCATCTCTGGATATTTATAAAAAAAGGCATTTTCCTCTTCACTTTTAAAATGACCTCAGTCTCTTCCTTCAACACAAGAAAGGTTTTAAAATGGCTCATACAAGAATAGTAGCCTTTACCCATAAAAAAGGTTCTTCAAGGGTTCTTGAGTAAAGAGAGATTTGAAACAACTTTTGTAAACAGGTCATTGCATAAATAAATGCTCCGTAGCCCATTCCAAATGGTCAATGGTCCTTTAAAGAAGCTTTAATGAGCTTTAAAGTTCAAAATATTTTATTTGTGCAGCAGAAGAAAGCATTTGTTCCATCTAAATACAAACATGAGCACCTGTGGTTTGTTAGACACTACTGAAAGTTTGACTGTAACCAGGGTCTATGTTTAAAAGGGTATGGATACATAGAAGACTGATTAATCAATTTATCTCTATATAGTAGATAATAAAAACTATAATGTTTAGGATAGATTTAGATTACAGACAGTAAAAGTCTTTTTGATAGATGTACAGATATTTATATACTATTCTAAAACAAGTTCTGTTTCCTATATGTTGCAGTAATAAATAATTTGTCATCAAATTTGACATCAAGAACATTACAAGTATGTTAATTAGCACTGTGTGTATAGTACAGTAGCTGATGTTGTGATGTGTTTAAAAATGCCTAAAATTGGCTACATTTATAGCTGTGACGTGCAGGCATCATCCACCATGCCCCCTTGTCCTAGTGTTGGGTCGTTTATGTTTATGTTACCCAGCACGAGCACGAGAAAGTGTGGTGGATGAGCCCCGGACATCACAAAAGCAAATAAAATGTGGAGGATAACTGCAATTTCCTCATTAATGTGGGGGTTTCTGTGAACAATTATTAGATTGGTTCTCAGAAAAATCTGCGATGGACTGCTGGTTTGTATTTAAGTGGGGGTTTACTGGTTTAGAAATAAAGAATTATGTAAATGAAGGGATTCTGTAGTCTGACAATGCAATAAGCCAAGTTCAAAATATTACCAGAAAGGACCTTTTCACAAGCCATCAGTTAGAACAGATTTCAAAACAGCACAAAACAGTAATGAGCAAATCTCCATACGGAGAGCATTTTCCCAACGCTCAGTTTTTAGCTGGCCAACGCGACAGTAGGCTAATGTGCAGAGAGAGAAAAAGCATTTTCATGAATATCTCTATTCTATTTATATATGTGTGGTCCCAATAGTCAGTTGAGATTAAACAAGTAGCAAATGTCCACAATCCCTGCAATAAGCATCAAAGGCCATGATTATCACTTTGCGGGCTCCTTTGGGAATCCTCCTCCCGCTGTGATGCTGATGTCTCTGTGTTGTGTGCTGTATAGGATTAACGTGCTTTCATTTCAAACTAATTAAATTTTGCATTTAGCATTGTAAAGACCACCAAGGAAGCCAAGATCAACACAGGTGTTTTGAAAGATTCAAGTTTGTGAGCGCAGACAGAGATTTGGATGTCACTGCAATTATTGTGCTGTCTTAAATTAATAGTGTTATTGATGAAAATAATGGCTTTTTAATTCTCTGTTTATTTGTGGCTGTTTTATCCACCCAGGCTTTGCCTTGTGCAAAATGCCATCTGATTAATACGCTTCTTTTCTCTTGTAAGCAGCCGTGCTTGAGAGGCACTTTCTTTTTGTGCTAAGCGAAACAAAGGAAACAATCCTGGATTGCAAGTTTGAGCAGAAAACACAAGACTAGACTTTTGCAGCTCATCTTAAGCACCTTTAGCTTCCAAAAATATCAGTTTCACGCTATTATGTAGGGTGAGACATGCACACAGAGTTTGTTTTTTTTTCTCTTGCTATCTTCCTCTGTCCCTGATGTGACTAATACATGGTGTGTACATCAGTGTAAGCATGGCTGGAGAGAACAGTTAAAGAGAGAGTGTGGGCCAGAACTGGGCCCCATTCATTCTCCTGCAGCAAAATTCAAACTGCGTCACATTTCAGTGCTTAAGTGCCTGCAGTCATTGCTGATAAGAAGCTTATATGTGTGTGTGTGTGTGTGTGTGTGTGTGTGTGTGTGTGTGTGTGTGTGTGTGTGTGTGTGTGTGTGTGTGTGTATAGGATGCAGTAAAAACAGTTTTGTGTCCCATGAGTGGTGTGGGAGCTGATATATACACATATTTAATAGAAGATAAGCAATGACTCCAGTAAAGTGGCCCCTTATAATGACGTGTGGACAGCACAGCACACAGTTCTCTGCATTTAACCCATTCACCAACTGAAGCCATGAGCTTCTAACCACAATGGGCACCTTGGGAGCAGTGTGGTAACTCAATGGTGCCACTGGTAGTGCTGGGATTGAAACCCCATCATCCAATCTAAGGTATTCTATATTATTGCTATGTTAACTGTAATACGAACCAAATTATATGATAAGATCTAAGAGTAATCTCCTTTTTATGTATTATTCATTAGTATTTTTAATTACTCAGTCATTCAATCCATATGACGTTTTGGTTTCTATCCACCCCTCTTTTGATTTAGGTTTCTCTCAAGCTATATTTATTAGTATTATTATTATCATCATCATAATCATCATCATCTTCATCAACATTATTATTATTGTTGTTGTTGTTGTTGTTGTTGTATTGTTATTATTATTTATTATTTGGGGAATACCAGTAAGCAACTATTTGGTACTTTACAATTCTTGGTGTTCATATTTTCCAGCACCATGGACAGCACCAATTCCGTTCGCTTCACTGGCAGAGACTCTGAGCAGCACCAGGAGAAGAGACCTACATGCACAATCCAATAAATAAAGATATGTATTTGTATTTCTTGGCCTACATTCAATAGGGATGTTCATAGACCTGCTTTTACTGCATCCTATCTTACAAACACCCCTCAGATGCAGCTCAGAGAGCTTTTGATCACTGCTCGTAAACACTTTATACTTCTCCTAGGAAGCTTCTTCTGTACACTCTCCTTTTAGAAAAGCTTTTAAATGACTTCAACACTCTGTTGTAGTTTTGTCTTATCATCGCAGTGATAATGGAAATCTCAGTTCAAAGTGAAAATCAATACATTCATTTATAACTGTAAGAGAAGTGTTTTGAACCGTATTTTCTTCTGAACAGAATTCCCCCCCCCCCCGCCCTGAGCACCTGATCCAGGCAGTTTAGTGATTATTGGGCAGGATCAATCTGAAAGTGACTCAGTTGTAGCAGCATCTGCCCAGGCTCAGATATATGCGGGTGGAAACTGGGAACTAAACCAGCTCTATTCAACAGTCAGCCTTTGTAATGTAATGTATAAAGTAAAGTGGCTCCTTATGGTCGGTGTGAACACATAACAGCGCACATATTTAACACATTAAACCCATTCTCCACATTTAACCCATTCACCAAGTGAAGCATGGTACTTTGTTCTGTCTGTCCTGGGATTCCAACCCATGGTCTTCAGACCACAGAGGTGATTCCCTAACCTTTAGACCACCAGCTACTCCATATCCGAGTTTTAATAATAATAATAATAATAATAGATTTTATTTATAGAGTGATTTTACAAATACTCAAAAACACTTTACATGGAGATACAGTACCATGACAGATTTACATTGACACAATTACATATATTCAGAAAGTTAAAACAAAGCATATTTAAAATGTAAAGAAACAGACAGCACAAGTAAAAATAGATGTTCTAGAGGAACAAATCAGTGTGGAAGGAGATGGAAAAAAATCTTAGTTGGAGGCTGTTGGCAGATTTGAATGGATGGGTTTTGAGAAGAGACTTGAATATGCCAGTTTTACCAACATTTGTGAGGAATCAGGTACCGAAAATAGTCTTATATATGTTTATATGACCATATGTTGATATATGCAAATGACCTCTGCTCTGATTGGCTGCTCTGGATTGTGCCCAAATCAACATGCTTTACTTCAGTGCGATCAAACTAAACTGCAATAGGCTGAATACAATATGTAAATATATCGTCTTTTGTGATTTCAAGAAAAAAACTAATTGTAATTTTGTGTGCATACTCAAGAGCCAAAGGCATGTTTTGAAACTTTAATAATATTTACAATGTACTTGATACTCTTCTTTAAAAACAGAAAGCAAAGAGTGTCTTACACACATAGCCCTTTATAGTAGCAGTACTGTGCAAAATCTCGAGCCACCCCACATTTCCTCATGTTTGTCTTCCAGGGAGCCAGACCTTCTTGTATTTTTAATGTAGTCTTGAGGAACAGTTCTCCAGGCCTGAAGGATTCTCATTTTCAGTCCAGCCCCTGAACCTGACCAGTTTCAGAGGAATGTTTTTTTGCTTGTAATGCCGCACAGTAACCAACATATGAATCATTCAAGCATAACAAACCACATCTAACTCAAGTGCTGAACCAGTGAAGAAATAGGAGCAGATAATTCCAGATGATCAGGCAGTGATCAGTATACTGGTGGTGCCTAATGCTGAGTGGTTGGAGCTCCTTTATCTAGGCTCCTTATTTCTTTATGACCTGCAGTAAATCATTTGTTGCCATTTCTTCAAAATAATACATGTGCCAAAGATACAACAGTTTGACATAAAATAGTATTTCTGCACCAACAAGGGGAGTCAGAGCAGGGGAACCACCGGGGGGGAAAGGTTAGAACGATTCTAAGGGCCCAGCACTGACATGGGGCCCTGTAAGGGGCTAGTAATATTATTTTATAAAGGGTGGAGGGTTGGGGGGTCAAAATTCTAATCTTTCGTGGGGCCCAAGATTTCTGGCGGCACCCCTGATTCAGAGCAAAGTATAAACAAATGATGGATGACTTCTCCATAGTACTTTGGCACTATAAGGTAGGTAGTGAGTATTAAAAGAGATACTCTGTGTACCAGACCTCCAGACACTGGATCAGCCCTGGCTTTTCGGACTAAGTGAAAGATTGTTGGGGCAGACGAGCAGTCTGAGCCGAAAGCTCCTTCTGTCAAGCACGTCACACTTCTAACTCTTGTTTTCACTGTAGCATGAAGTCACGAGTCCAGCAGTGGGGACAGGGTCAGTGCGCCCAATGCTTGTTTTGTGTAATGATCTGTCAACCGGAGAAACCAAAGAAAGAGAGAGAGAGAGAGAGAGAGGAAAAGAGAGAGAGACGGAAAAGAAAAGAGAAAGAATAAGTCTATTTTAAAATGGTTAATAGCCTGGGGAGATAATGTCATCTTTAATACATGCATATAATGTCTTAGGCAATTACCTCACTAATGACTCGAGCACTGTTTGTATGTAGTGTGGTGAATTAGAATCCATGACTTCTATACCTGAGTTGATTGTATACCTGGCTGCTGGAGAACCCAGCTAAACTGTGATTAATGGGCAGTTCTTCCTCTCACCACATTTAGGCCTGGTCAGCACTGATAGGAGGCAATGGTGAAGAATTCATTATGCATACGATCCTGTAAAATCAGGTCACTTACAGGCACATACACTATGGCCAAATGTTTTGGGACACACAAGGTTTGGGCTAGGCACCTTATTTCCAGTGGGGAGCAATCTGAATGTTTCAGCATTCCAAGCTATAATGGACAATGCCATACTTTGACTACTGACTGATTTCTGTTAGTGGATTTCGTTTCATGGCAAGAATTGTTGTAATTCTTCTCTGTTGTCTCTCTTACGATACCATAAATTGCCATTGGTTCTCTAATAGCTGTAGTCTGTGCTCTTATTTTACCTGCTTAAAGGCCTGTCCTATTCTTAAGACTTAATTAGACTGTCATAATTCCTCCCTGTATCTGCCAGATGATAACTGAAACATATAATACACTATGTGGCCAAAAGTATGTAGTCATCCACTTGCCCAATATTTTTTTTTTCTTAAAGCAATAGCATTAGCAGCGAGTTTGTCCCCCTTTGCAGCCTTTTCTCTTCTGAAATGGTTTTACACAAGATACTGGAATGTAGCAGTGAGGATTTGATTGCCTTCAGTTGATGTTGGATGATTAGTTTTACAAACACCACCCTAGATCCTCCTAAAGGTTCTGGATGGAGAGAAAGGAGAGAATGCAGTTCCACTGCTCCACAGCTAACAGGGCATAGGCTTTTCCCCCTCTTGGCAAGTCTCTTTGGCATTTGGCATTAATGGCAAGAAATAACACCTGCTGTGACTTCGACGAACAAACTGGTGGACATGGCATGTCCGTCCTGCTTCTTTCACAGACAGAGATCTGTAGATAGATGTACAGCAAATCCTGTATGATTTAAGTTCAAGGTAAAATGTTTTTTTTTAATTACTCCACTTTCCTTTTACTACAGTGATTTGCTAAACTGATTTACAGGAACAAAAATATGAAAATGTGAGAAAAAAATGTGAAGCAAAATGAGAAAAAAAGTGAAGTGCTTCACCATTTAGAAGAAAATCTGTAAAAAAAAAAAAAAAAAGGAAGCCTTTCGCTGCTTTTCACTGTTCTTGTCTGATACGGGTCTGATACGAGGCTCCACAGCTTCATTCAGGTTTAAAAATAATAGCTTTTCATGCTTGTGGCCTTTTCAAAAGAATACGTGGGTAAATTTAGCTGTAGGTGAACCCAGCTGGACCCAGAATCATCTTGTGTGAGCTGCTTTCAAATATTTTTATTTGCTCTTATCTCAAGATGTGCTGTTTTCAATGACTTAGCAACAGGAAATTTATATATCCAGGGTTTCCACTTCCCTGCCCACCCCTCAGTCTTCAAGTTTAAATATCTGGACTTTTAGTTTTTCATTCACAATGACACATCTTTCTTCATGGTTTCATATTTTTTGCAGTGGCAGTATAGTCTAAAGAACAATAAGAAAATAATAAGCCAGTCAAATGTCACGGCATGCTAAAACGAGTGAAACCATTTTAAATATTTTAGTCTGTAGACCCCACTCTGTTTGTTCCCCCTCTCTAGCAGGAACTCTAAGACAGCTTTACTTTAGATACTAGGACTGTGAAAAGGGCCTTTAATTGCATCCAGCCACAAGAGCACTCGTGAGGTCAGGTATTGATGTTGGATGATAAGTTCCACCCCCAGTAGAATTGAATGAAGCTACCAACGCCCAGTGCAGGTGCTCTGATATGAAGGCCTTAGGGATCTGTGCAGGCTCTCCTGTGTTGTTCTATAAAGATTATGTGTACAGCGTAACCCCCATATGAGCAATAGGTGGCTTATTCTAGCTGAATTAGCTGATGGGATGTCTGTATGCTATTGGACATAGAGCTTTCTAGAAAAAAATAAGAGACCACTGCAGTTTATTTTTAAATCACAATCTCAATGAGCATGACAACAATTCCATGCCTGTGTCTGTTAAATTCTTACACAAGCACCTCATACTTCTTTATGAGGGACTGATTCGTTTTTTTTGTGCCATGGACCAGTTTCATATAAAACAATATTTTCATAAACTGGTACAGTCACAACTAAAAGCAAAGTATGTTTGCTTTTTGCTAATTTTTGCTAGCTTAGGGGCTACATTTTTGATTTACCATATCACATCACCAAGACCAGCATTTTTTTTTCCAAAATGAAAGACCGTCAGACTCAAAAATCTATTTTTATTCTGTCTTTCTGTGTGGTACCATTCTATGCTGGTTGGGAACCTCTGCTTTAAAGAACTGTATTGTTTTTGGAAATGAGGAAGATTTCTGTCAACAGTTCTTAAAAACTAAGGCAAAGGTGATCAGTTCAATCATTGTACCAAAAAAAGATAAACTATTTTGCACTTGTCTCTTATTATTTTTCCAGAGCTGGATAGTGGATAAAAAGTGCAGCTGGTGGACTGGTTGTTAGGGAGTTGCCTTTGAAATCCCAGTATCCTAGTGGCACCGCTGGTTCCCTTTAGCAAAGTACAGTCCCCACACACTGCCCCCTGGATGCTGCTGCTCTGGCTGCCCACTGCTTCACTTGGTGAATGCATTAAATACAAAGGACTCAAGCAATTTGCATGAATTTAATTGAGCACTTTACTCAGCTTTAGCACCTGTTTTGGGAAAATCCTGTCCATCAATCATGTGACAGAGTTGCAGCCAATAAAAATGAGTTTGAACATTTCATTTAAATGTAGTGAAAAGATTTATGACACAGAAAAGTTTGTCAAAAGTGCTAATAGCATTTTCCATGTAAACACAACAATTTCTTCCTCTTCGCTTATTCGGAAGTCCTTTATCCGCAGATTTTAATTTCCAAGTTGCAAATGAATTAGCCTGCAAATGTATGCAGCTTGCGCTCCCTGGATTTTACTCAACTGACTGATGGACCGACTCACACTCGTGGATGTGCTCCAGATTTAATCATTCCTCAGGAGCTGAAAGTCGACGCGGAGTTTACTGTTGCAGACTGCGTTTCATCTTCTTTTACATAATTGCCTGTAAACAAGTTATTAAACAAGCTCCCCTTCATCGCGCCAACTGATGTTGCATTCGCTAATCTCTTGATGAGAAGCGAGCACCCCTTCAGTCCTTAACAAGACGCAACAAGGTTAATGACTTAAACTCTATCTGCAGATTTGATTCAGATACACAAAAGCAGAAGAGAAGCCTCTGATTGAGAGAGTGCCTTGGAGGGGCAAAAATTTACATCTGCTAAAAAGAGACACCTGAGCAAGTGTGTGATGGAAAAAAAAAAACCACTAAGCATCAGATGTGAGGAGTTTCAGGTCAGAATTGAAAGGTCTGCATTGACATATTTGTTTCTTAGGTTTGGCTTTTGTGGCGGTTTGTCATAAACCCGGGTAGCTTGACGAAAACATGCCAGGGTCCTTTTTTGTCAGAGAATGATTAAAAATAGTCTTCCAACAGTGAGCGGCGGTGACATTGGGGTTGACATTGACAGTAATGGCGAGGTCAGCGGAGAGGTTAGTGTTGATGTATGGAGTGACAGATGAAGAGGGAGAGAAAAATAGAAGGAGGGAGAGAGAGAAAGACGAATCTCAGTTCACAGTTTTGCACATTAATTCATCATTTACAGGCACTTTGGGTGGCAATAGCTCTTCTTTCAGCTTTTTGTGTCCCCATGGAAAGGCTTCGTTTACCACTAATCATCAGTAGATTGTGTGCAGGAGCTGTGTTGTGCTCAATTTTGTCTTTACTGTCTTTTTTTTCTCTTTTTGTCAAATTAATTGATTTGGAAAGTCAATTCCATGTCAGGCGAACGGTGCCGGGCCGAGCCGCTCCTTTATAAGCAAAGGCAAGTAATTGCTTGTTGTTTTCAGATAACAAACAATCCAATTTCTTCGTCAGCATCAGCACCCATCCCCCCCCAACCACCACCACCACATACTCATGCTGAGCATTTGCCCATTTATGCCTATAATCATTTAATTGGCTGACAAAGAAAACTTTGTAAATTATCGTTGTTTTTTTTATCTTCTTTGCAGTTTGATAGGTTGAAAAGGAAATGCTTTTGTTGACAGATAAACACCCCTCCCCTGTGTGCTTATGGCCTTATTTTTCTTCTAGAATAATATGAGTTTGTGGGGGGTTTTTTTGCTGATTCGTTAGCGAAAAATGACAGCACTGATTAGGCTGTGCTTCTGTTGACCTGAACTGAAATTACCCTCCAGCTATTTCCACTGCAAATTGCCTTTTCAGGCACAAATGACCAACTGTCTATCAAACCCGCCATGCTATTCTGGGTCCGTTTGTTCATTTGGCAGCACAAATGGGTGCAAATGAAATGTACATTTCTTAGAAGATCCAGTATTAAGGCGGTTAAAGTTCTTCAAAGGCAAAGCATGACTAAATGTACTTTTTTTTTTACAAAATCTCATGCTTTTCCAACAGGCTGGTCATCAACATTATACTGTACTGAAATGTGTGTGTGTGTATGTGTGTGTGCGTGTGTGGTACACATGTGTGTGTGTGATGAAATGCACACAATACCTATTACCTCCAATGTATTAAATCAAATGGTTTGGAAGAACAACATTAAAGTGAAAAAGGTAATTCATTTCCCATTATTTTTGGTATTGCTTCATTTTCCTTTACCCACTGAGGCTGTGATTAGAGCCAATTGTCTCATTGCATTATTTTAGCCTTATTTTCCTTCCTCTTCTTCTTTTTTCTTCTTTTATCCTTTTTTTTACTCCAAATATGAGGGCTTCTTCAAATGTGGGCCACCAAGATTAAACACTAATTCTCTCTGTTGTCTCAGGCCTTTGAACATTCCCTTGTACAGATTTGGGTGTATGTCACCCATTAATGAAAACAACTGTAGCTGTGATTCCTGTAATCCTGATAGCAGGAAACGGACCTCCTTAGGGTTTGCTCGGCCCATTTTTTGCTAAACGTCTGCATAATCCTTGATTCAGAGAGTCAGGATTGTAACTCTGCGTCTCCATCGTTCAGCTGCTGATTCTCTAAACTGCACTGGAAGCTTGCCCCCTCATCTCTAGCCCCCAATCAAACATGTAATCCCCTTTGGAAAACAAAAGTCAAATGGAATGTAAGGTGTAGTTGTTTATTTAAAGCTTAAAATGAATTGTGGAATAACATTACTGTATATTCTTCAGACTTTAATATGATTTACATTTTACATTATGCATTTCAATACACAACATTTGCATACACATAACAGCAGTAGCTCAAAACTCCACTACAGCTCTTCTCTATGCACTCATGCAGACTTGCAGATATTTAAAAGGACAAATAAGGGGTGGGTCTCTGTCCAGTGTCCTTCTAAATGTAACCACTATAGCCTATAGTCACTGTCTGTTCTGTGTTAAAAAGTCAATATCCTGCATTGTCACTGTATTTTCTTATATAATACACACAGTCATAATGATTTTTTAAATGACCGTTTTCCAACCTCTCTTTATCTCTCTTGATGAAACTCCCAGTGTCTTTAAGACTGATAAACATTAATAATCCCTGTTCTGGCTGCCTGCCCTGTGTTGTGCCTCACTCGGAAATTATCCAGACACTAATATCTTTACTTTGAGTAAACCTTTGTTTACAGAATAGATAAATATGTGTCAATTGGCTTATTTTCTCATGACATCATTAAAAATGAATATAAAACAGGCTGTTTACAGTGTGTTGTTGTGTTGCAGGTTCAGAGTTTGCAGCCTCAGCCGATCGTGGGTTTTCTTCTGCAAAATCACAGAAACAATAAATATTATTTCTTGTGGCATTATATACATTTTCATTTGTTTTAGAGATAAGTAATTAAGAAATATATAATTTACTACTTTTGTAACATAAATGTTAACATAAATTCAGCCACATTTCCCGGTAAAATTCTTGGTTTTTCACTATATAAATGATATAGATTTCATACATGGACTGTATGGACTTGGTTACTTTCCTTTTGAGGGAGAGATGTTCATAAATCCATTTTCTTTGCTTTTCAAGATACAGCAAAACTCAAATGCATTCAAACTTTTCCTGTCTTGCTTTTGTATTGTCCAAGTTTTACATCCATAAAGACCACAGAAAAAAAAGAAAAAAACAGTCTGGACAATTCTGCCCTTCACTTGGAGAGACACCTAATTACATCTGAAGATTACTTCAAGCTTCATCATACTTCTTCTGAGTGTCATATTTCCTGACACATTGGGGTTAATAATTGATCCCAGTAGACAAAAGCTGACCACTTCTATATCCTCACTGTCAGTGGTGAGGTTGGTGATCTTACCTTGTCCAGGTTTTTCTTTATATATAGAGTTGACCAGCTTTTCTTTGCTTTTTTTTAAACTATTTCTTAAGTCTTTCAAGTACATCATTTTCCACCAAGAGAAGCTTCAGTATGGCATACTTAGTCCTCTCTGTCCCTTTAAATAATCTTACCTGACTGACAAAACTTAGGGTAATGGGAAAATTGTGTAATTATGGCAATTTAATTTTTGACCAAGTCCTGAGAGTTCCTAAGCAACTCCGACTTGCGTGAAGATGGTGGTGCAATTTAAACACATTTACCTTCCCAATGGGTAGCCCAGATCTTCTCCTTCAGCAAGCTGTAATGAAAATAAATGAAGAGGTGACTTTGCTTGGCATGGCGTCCAGAGCACAGGCCCCAACAGTGGGACAAATGAAATGCATTTCTAATGGAGCTGAATGAATTAGTGCATCTCTTACCCACCACTTCTGCTCAGCAGGAACAGAATGTTAGAGTGCTCTGAAGTGAGTTCGCAATTTCCCTATCAGTCCACAAATGTGTTGTTTTGTTGCAGCTGATGCAGGATTGGACAAAATGTACAGAGCATTAGCAAGAAAGATCATTACATTTAATGAGAAGTTGTGGTTCAACAAGTTTGTATTAATATGCTTTGTTTGGAGTGTACTACACTCATATCACCAAACTAATACCTAAACCTTAAGAACTCATAATATTAAAAAATTTCTAAAATTGCTTTCAACAAATGGAAATGGTGTAAAACAGTGTTAACTCTGCAATGTGCTTGCCGTTTGCTGCTCTTTCTCTCGACACACCTCCACTTAGCCGCTCTCCGGGCCCCTTCCTCTGCAGGTTTCCCCCCACCCATTTGTGGGCGGAGACTATCAAAGATCTTGTGTATTTTACCATTTGTTTCTAAAACCTAAAATAAAAAGTAATTTAAAAAATAATAATTTATAAAAACCCAGCAGTGGTTATTATTATGTGTATTATATGGATTATTTGTTTTTTTAATTGCAATAATTTCTACGTGACATAGGAACACCAAACAAAAGAGGGAAAACTTCCATACACCGAGTTGTTTTGCCATAGGATGAAAACGTACCCTGGTTGCCCTTCCAGCATGGATCCATGCCGCTCATGTTCTAAGGGTTAAAAGCTTACCCTGTAAAATGTGGACTTATCTTTGCGATTCATCTGGCGTCAAACAGCCGTGCTTGACTGCGCTTCAGTAGGTTTACACTATCTCTGCACCTACAACCTATAACAGGTCAACTATTGATCTCATGCTCATTGAGCCGAGAGTAATGGACAAGCCACTGCAGCGCTGAATGACTTCCAGGGATTGAACTGGTCCTCTATAGATTTGTCCAGTTCAGCTCACCAGGTAACTCGAAGCTGTCACTTGTCATGGCTATTGATTTCAGTGCATACAGTCAGTCAGTCCTTTCCCTGGTGTATACTGAAGACCCCATGAATCAACATTACAGATTCAGTGTTGTGGAATCACACATTCCGAGGTGTGTACCTATTTAGATGAGTTATATGATGTAGCATGGCAGCGTCTATTCAGAGAGCTCAATAATATGCTTTGCAGATGATACGCTGATCCACAGCTATCGACTAATCGCTGTAGCATTCATGATGTGAGTAATGAGGGGGCAAGCTCAATAATGACAGCCAAATTACAGAGTGAGAATAGACTGTTCATTTTCCTGCAGAGAGGGAAAAACATCAGCGCCTGAACGGGCTATCATTTGGGACAGCCTACGTGGCAGCTCGTCCTCACAATAGGCTGGATCTGTCCCACAGACAGCCAAGCGCAGATAAGGCTGGTTCCCTCTTTGTTATTTCGAGCCGACGGTCCTTTGCATTATTGGCTTAAATGACACCTCTCAGCTTTCGACAGCGGAGGCCTCACTTCAATCGATACAATCACCATGGTAACACAATATGTCGAAAACATGAGGTTATGAGCGTGGGCTTTATCTCACGTGTTGTAAAGGAAACAGATACAGATAAAGCTTGAAATGCAGCCTGAGGGAGAGGGCCTCAGGTGGATTCACCACGAGGGTCAACAGGAATGATCTTCTGTCCACAGTTCAACTTTGGCAGCCTCCAGACTCCGTGCACCTGAGTGTCTGTGTATGAAACTGATTAACTCCAAGGGCCACAGTGTGCCCCCACCCCCCCTTTTAAATACACAGTTAGGAAGAGAGCTCAATGTTTCGTCATTATACACAGGGCGGCACGGCATTGAGGGGTTAGCACGGTTGCCTCACAGCAAGAAGGTCCTGGGTTCGACTCCCGGGTCGGGTGCAGGGTATTTCTGTGTGGAGTTTGCATGTTCTCCCCGGGACTGCCTGGGTCTCCTCAGGG
>JBBMFX010000148.1:2861137-2871297 GCA_037832545.1 Rhabdalestes septentrionalis | reverse complement strand
AGGGTTCACTCCAGCCTCATTGCTCAATCCTTATCTGCGCAGTGTGGGAGACCCACGCGCCTCATTTAATTAAAACCTCATCTTGAGCCGTTTAACTCATTCAGCAATGAATAGACCTTCCAGGCCTGAGATAGGAAATGGTGCTGAGACGTTTGCACTTGTGTTTTATTGTTTATTGCACAGAGGAACGTATCAGTGGAGCTGAATGGGTCTGTAAGCGCACATCTTTCACTCCTATTGCAACCACAAAAAAACGTGGGAATGGAAATATCTGGCCCCGACAAACTTACCACGAAATGCTTTAGGACAATTGGCCTTCCAAGTAATGTTTGATTTGGTTACTTCTAAATTGAATAAATGGTTGCTAACATTAAACGTCTATTTTTATACACTTTTGGGTATATTTTGCAACACTCAAATTCATGTTCAACGAAGGACAGGAGGTGCCCAAAATAACAAACATCACGACGTGCAGAAGAGTTCATCAGTAAAAACATCCAGCCAACAGAAGTCCTGTGGTCAGAAAGCAAGCTCTAGTAAAATGGCTAAGGGAAGACTATGCATGTAAAGTGATTTTTGAAGTATGCCACAACACAGTACACTCATAACACTTAACAAAAACTATCAGACCACAGCCATTTTCTTATACTGTGCTAAGAATGGGCCACAACCAAATGGCCTTTGGTGATGGTCCCTTTACATCTCTGGATGAGGTAGAAGGGGGTTAATCAATTATGAATTAACAGTTAGGTGTGATAGGTTCTTTGAGTGATGCCAGAGAAGAATCACTGTGTTTGATCTGTGAGTGTAAAGAGCCCTTCTACCAATTAAAGGTTTCTTCCTAGAACCTTCATATGGAGAACTGTAAAATGTCCTTTCTGCTTAGACATCTCATTTACAAAACACTTCTATAAATCTGTTAAAAGGGAGGCAGCTGCATTTTTTTCCATGGCACTGGGCAAAGAAACCTTTCAGGCATCTTCATTCTTAACAGTGTGGGTGTTTTTGATAAAATGAGTGTGAGTTTTATGAGGTATTTCTGTAATTCTTGTACACCTCCCCATGTCTTCTTTGGTGCAAAATGTACACAAATAGCCCACATTAAATCTCCTTTGGCCCAAACGTAGTTTAAACTTCTGAAATGTTTACATGCTGACATCAAATTAAAAGAAAAATGCATGGGCTTTGAGCCTTATTACCAAAGATTTTTACATTTTGCAAAGAAAAATGACAAAACCTAAAAAGATTTAAGGGGTTATATTACGAAAAACTAAAGAAAAGCTTTCCTTAAAGCATTTTGAAAAGCAATGTGTCTCTAAATAATAAATGGGCTGTACATGAAGTAGACATCAATTCAGCAGTGGATTGCTCACGGATGAATATCTGATGAAAAGCACACATTAAACCTTAAAAGGTTTAAATGCTGATAAGTGCTGACAGTAAAGGTGTATTACAAAGCAGCAAAAAAAATCTTTACTAAAGCATTTTAACAGCTAGGTGTGTCTAAAATATTAAAATACAGATCTAGAAGTCAGTGCATTGCAGTGCAGAGCCTATGGATTTATATCTAAGACCGGCTTTCTCAGCAGGTCTGTGTACTAATCCAGATATTGAAATTCAGCGTGTCTTCTCTAGCTTCCATTATCTGAGTTGATGATGCTGCCCTAGGGCATGCACAACTGCCTTCATCCTCGCCAAGGTGAAGCAGAGCTCCACGGGTGAAGTGGTGCTACTGACTGACAACAGCGGGGAACCTTTCAGAAATGCATTCGGGAGCACGACCATTAAATGCTTTGTTAACACGAACATATGCAGCATTTCACTTCAGTTCCTCACTCTCATCAATTAACTAACATACCACTTTCATAGTTACTGAATAATTAATTGTCCACGTTTAACCATAGTAGAATCAAATGGTGCCCTAAAAGAGAAAGAATTGCACTCATGGAAAAGAGGGTTATATACAGCACCTATGAATTTACTTAAAAATGACAATACCAGAGTCCCCTTTCATTTCATACAGAACTCATTTTAGAGGTTCGTCAATGAACTAAATAGAACAACTTCTTAATTATGGAAAATAACTAAAAACACTTAAAACCGTCAAATGGTCCTTGAATTCTTTTGGTTCAGTGTCAATAAAGGTTTCTTTTAGTAAGAAGGTATGGAAAAAACGCTCTTTTAAGGCTCTGCTTTGGCTCCCTAAGGAACTATGCCATGTTTTCTAAAGTCCTGCAATCCAAGTCATAGTAAGAAATTATTCTTAGCCCATAAAAATACGTGACCTTATTTTGGTGCTAAATACCAATTCCAAAGAGTTTTGTATTTTTTTAATCGAGATTAAAAATTTTACATTGCACACCTGATATAAGGTTGTTCACTAGTAAGAGAGTTTTTATGACTCTCCAAACCAAGAATCTTTTTTTGAGAATGTAATTGCGGGATATTAAGTCTGAAGGATAACGTAACATAAAATAATAACAATTTAAGGATTAAAATTAACTCTGAATTCATCTGGGATCCACTGAAATCATGTAGGGATAGGATAACATGATTGGGTATGTTTTTGTATGTACTCTTGATGCTGGATTTTGGAGAGTTCTCATTGTTAAACAAACTGTTATGAGAGAAAGGATTTTGGTGAAGGCCTACTTTTGCTCAGCCATCACCAATTACTGCGGATTTGTGAGGTTTTGCCAGAGCAAACCATGATGGTTTTCTCATCATTGATTGACACTGAGGTGTTATTGCTCGCGGCCATGAGGTCCCCAAATGAGCGGAGATTAGGCAGCGGCAAGAAACCCAGCCCCGACTTAAGCTGGGTCTAACGATCCCACCTGAGGCCGTCTCTCACACACACCCACACCCAGGCCAGCGGCAGGTGCCAGGCTGTGTTAATGGAATGTGATGAGGGGGCCCCATGGGCCGTGCTGGAGCACTTAATTAGACGTGATAATTAGCATGACAAAATGAAGCAGGCAAAGCTCTTATGCCTCGTCTTTATTAAGCATCAACAAAAGATGATCGTTAGCTTGGAGAAGACCATCCCCAAATTGGACTGAGTCAAGAGAATTAGTGCTGTGTAATAGAAATGACCAGGCCTTCAAAATAAAGAGCTCGGATTGCAGAAGATCTAGGTTCCGCATGCGACTGGTCGAGTGGTGGAAAGATGTGTTTACGTTTCTTCTTGAAATCTTTGTTTTTATGCAGCTGTCAAGTTGTGCCATTTGGCTTGAAAACGAGGGCACAGAGTTAAGAGTAGATGCTTAGAATTCCTTCCAGTGCTTTTTTGGCTGATTACTTGTCCATCCAGGATAAACACACCAGAGCACAGTTTACTCTGAACTGATTAAAATGTCACTTAGAGATTAAGTCCACCCAGAATGATCTCTGACGCCCCTCTTAAATGCAGGCGGAATTTCACACAAAGGGCACATCCAAAGTAGGTGACAAAACGGGCCAAATGTCCTTAATCATCAAACTGAATACCTGAAGACCTGATCATCAAACTGAAGACATCATAGTGTAGGTCAATGGGAGCCCCTGAATGTGAACACTAAAAGTAAAAGATTGTGAGACGCATTGGCCAGGACACAATTCTAGGGAAAATGTTTAGACATTTGAAGGTCATTCCAACCTTAAAAAGGTGTTTCACACACATATCGTTTGCAAAAAGAGGGTTTAATAGGAACCAGCAGTGACAGTGTTTTGACAGCGGCTGTATCCAGAGACTTTTGCTACTGCTCCTGTCTCTCCCATCCTCGGGTCGGGAGGAGAGGAGCAGGAGGGAATGAGAGAGCGTGCAGTAATTGGGGAAAAGGGACGTGGCACATTTTTTGCAAAAGTGTGCCCCATTACTCCGGGTCATCAATCATATTTGCCTCACCGTGTATAGGCTGGACAGATAACCTAATTATCAAGCTCTTGAGGTTGAGGTGATTGTATTGGGACGGATACGCAAACTAAGCAGGCAGTGGATCCCCAGGGACAGGGACAGCCTTGAGACTGCCCATGTTCCAAAGAACCCCTTTTGACACCTTCCATCATTTTGAGGAGTGTCCTTGCCGCCAGGAATTCCAGAAGGACATCTGGTCAACAGAAAATTGGACTGGTGCTTGTTGGGTTGTAATGCGCTCTCTAACTGAGCAGAACATCCAGCCCACGTTTTTACAAATCATTCCCACATAACTGTGATTCGGTCTTTACCTTCTTTTTCCACTTAATAGGACTGATCTGTGACCAGCAATACTAAAGAAGGAGAGTCCAGCATCGATAGCAGTTGCTGGTGACCTGGTGGTTAGGGAGTTGCCCCTGCTATTGGAAGGTTGTGGGTTTGAATCCCAGGGCTGCCCATGGCCCAACTGAGGTAACCTTGAGGAATGTACCATCCCCAAACACTGCTCCCTGAATGCTGCGTCACTGGTTGCTAACTGCTTCACTTGGTAAATTCATTAAAAAAGAGAGAAAGATCTTCACATTGTTCACCCTCTGAGCTGTGGTGTGTTCACTTTACTTTTAGTTCCACTACGCCAGGCCTAATTGTATTGTCTCTAAGGTTTAGTTCAGTTCAGTTCAACTTTACTTGTACCCGAAGGTAAATTTGCTTTACAGTCACACATAAAACACAACACATAAAAACATAAACCATAATCACAGCATAAAAGGCTAAAACCGTAACTTTTTATTTAAGATGTTTATGGCAGTAGGTATAAAACTGTTTTAAAAATGTTTTGTTTTGCACTATGGCACTCTATATCTGCGTCCAGACTGGAGTAGCTGGAACTCATAGTGCAGTGGATGAGAGGCAGGTTTTTAAAATAGATCCAGTCTCTGTATCTGTCTGGAAAACAACATGTCAGGACTCATCTGCTGCCCTCTCGTTAGTTCATTTCTCACTAGATCATTTCTGAATTAGAGCATTTCGAGAGTATTTAGAGGTTCTATTCACAAATTTGAAGAATGAGGCTGAGAAGACTGAGTATTGAGCTTGGAAGATTCACATAGATCTTTCTCACATAAAGGATGGCTGGATCATCCTCTAAGGAGGCCAGGGATCAAAGCATGTTCAGCACCAGCCTCCCACTGGGGCTGGAGCTGATCACATGGGGAGAAAAGGGATTCAGTTCAGTCAAATGGGAAAAGTATGTCTTGGCCAAACTCTTCATCAGTGTACCATTTCCACTCTCGTCATTCCCACTGTACTTGTGGCTTTCCTCGCCCTGAGCTTAAGTTCTTTCTAAGTCCAGATGCTTGCAAGCTGGAGCGAACTGTGGTGCAGAAGAGAGGCAATATTCACAAAAAAACCTGAAACACACAGATCTTGGTGTGTGGGCTCAGTAAAAACCTTTGTGTGAAACACTAAAGATGTTTTTGTCATTAGACCCCACTGGAGGTAGGAACCAATGAAGCCATAACAAGTTCCCATTATGTTGTGTACTTGATGCTGACATGCACCATGTTGTTTATTGCCATTCTATTGATCAGGAGGACTTTCTGTGCAGGGTCTCATGAGCATCATATGTGATTTATGTGTCCTTCTACCACACTAATGGGTGGCAACAAATGGAAGGTTGCGACATCATTTTGGCTTAATTGCTTTTATAATGGAAACCTAAAAGCATGTTTCATTATACCTGCATCACTGGCTCATCGCCATCTTTTACTGGCCATTATATTTTACACCTTTATAATGGTAGGATGATGTTTGCTTCATTTTAGTTTACTGTATGACATTGCAGTTCGGTTCCAGCCTTCTCTTGTGTTTATTCATTGTAGCCAACAATAAAAATGAAAGCAAAGAAGTTTAAAAACTGTAATCCAGCCATTACATCAAATATGTTTCTAAAAAGGTAGTTGCCTTGAATCTTATAACCTCCTTATATTTTCAACTCAAATTTTCAGTGTTTGCCCGGTTAACCTTTCTGCAGTTCCAGTCTGTCTATATAATGTTTCACCACCAATCTTGTTCATCTAACACCAGTTTGTTTTGATGTTCCTCCATCAATGCTACAAACTAAAGAGCTTGATTTGGGGGCGAAACTAGATAAGCAACTGGTCAGACCTGGAACATTAGCTTAAACATTAATTTATAGAAGTTACCTAATGTCACCGGTTTTCATGCTTTAATATAAATTAAAATATAATAGTTTGGTACAGAGTAAAGCAAGTTACTTAGCAGCCAGTTCTATGAGTTACTGTGAAACAAAGCTCTTATTGGATACAACAACAGAATGGAAACCGATTAGATCGGGCAGTTTGAATGAAATATGATACAAACTGAATTATTGGAGATTTACAGCATTGTGATGGAGGTAATAGTGAAGACAGTCTAATAACTAGTATATTTGGGTTTTACCCAGTAGAAACCAAATACATAAGTCTAAATCTGTCAAAACATTAACATCAGCAAACTTGAAAACAGCCAATGTGAATGGCTAGGCGACCTAAAATACGCATGTTGTCAATGTTTTGACATACATACTTCCTTTCAAGAATTTATGTGATGCATTAAACCACTTTGTGTTTTGCTTTGTTCCTGCAGATAAAGCATCGTCAAGCCTCCGCTGTTTGGGCAGTTCAGCCTGAATTCATTCAGAAGTGCATGTCCCAGTCTCACTGAGTCCCTGTACTGATATGACCTTGGCCACCCAGTGGTTTATCTACAAGATTCTAGTGCCAGACGCAGTTAGGCATGGTGTGTGAAATGTTCACCTTTTTTCTTTCCTCTGGAGTTTGTCTGATCTTTGGCTATTTCTCGGTCCTAAGGCAGAGGCTGGACTCCCAGCCTGTCCAGATGAAGCAGGCTAATTCCAGAGACAGCGGTGGGATATTTGCAGACCTCCGGTGGCTTGCCGATATTTCACCAACACAGCCAGATGTGTGTGAATATTCATCAAGGACAGCATCTTTTCCCCTAACACACAAGTGCCCGAGGCGATCCCAGGCTCATTCATCTAGACGAACATACCAGGCCACCTAATTAGCTCAATTGTACGAAGAGAGAAATTCTCCAGCACCAATTAATTTTACTCAAACAAGGGGAATCTGGGTAGAAATGATTGCCTGTCCGACAAGTGTAATCACTTTCATAGTATTTTTATTCTTTTCAATAATGTGACATAGCTTAAGATGACAAAAAGAGGTGTAGCATATATATAGGTTTAGATGAAGGAACAGCTACTAAATGATAAATAATGTTCTCTGGTCATATGTTTATGTGCATTTGTTGGCATGTTCACTGGTTCACAGACGTATGTTTATTTTATTCCGTGTTCATTTTATTCACTTTGATCATCAGCATTTTTTTTGAGGAAATTATATGTCTAATATGAAGTCATTTCTTACTGCTTGACACATGACTTATAGTACATTAGATCACATTTCAAATATGTAACTGACACAAGATTTTGATGATTGAAACCAGTAAAAGCATCTTTATCAAGGATGTGAACAGAAAAAATGTGGGACCATCCAAGGAAGCCTCCCTGAATAACTGGCAGAGACTGCGGAGCAGATGCCCGGGCCCTGGCAGTGTGAACTGCCTCAGAAATGGGGGTCGTCCGGATGGCAAAGTTGCATTGTACCAACACTTGCTCTGCTGAACCAAGTAATTTAGTGTCAGCGGGAGAGGGAGGGAGAGGGCACTGCGCGGGAACCGCTTTCCACAGCAGCGGCCGGACAAATTGCTGCTTTCACAGGCAAAGCGCTTCTCTGAGGGCAGCGCCCCCCTCCTCCCCTACAAGTCAGTAGGAAGCTAATTCCGGGTTGTCTTTTGCCCACTGTGGGTGATGAAATTGAGGCCTGCGATGGGGTAAGAGGAGCTCTTTATTTGGAAAACAGGAGCAGATGGTCAAACGCCTGTGATCTGCTCACCCCCTTTTCTCTTTCTCCTCAAATTAACCAAAGGGGAGGTGGTGCCATTGGCAGCATACAAGAAAGGAGGTTAGGTACGAGACATGCAGATTTGGATGCTTAACCCCTTAAACTGCAGGCATAATTGTAAAATTTGAATCTTTAAGTTCCATTTACACTATGTAGTTATGACAGTTAAGGTATGGGACCACATATGGACCATTAATTCTTCAAAGTGAAAAGTTATTATTATCTTTTGGCAATAATATTTTAAAATGATTATTAGACAATTATGAGATTACATGCATATTTACATATTATACATGTAAATATTACATATTACAATTCAAATTATATTGCTCATTTATGTTAGCCCAATATTCCAGGTTTTTTTTTTCGGGGGGGGGTTTGTTTTCTCAATAACTTTCATAACATTCGTTTCATAACATGCTACTGTTTAAGCATTTGCATTATCACTGAGCAATCGATAGTTTGATCCTCGGTGGAGATACAACCATCCCTGGCATGACTGTCTTTGCTCTACATGGCTTGGGAAGGATGTTCCTTCCACTATTCCCACTTTCACCCAGTGTGAGCCAAAACAGGCATTTACTGGCTGATGTAGCATAATTGCTGGTCAGTGTTCTCCTCTGAGCGTGTTTGGCTGTGCAATGGCTGAGTTGGCAGCAATTTGAAAATCTGTCTTTTCATGTAGCAATTGGTAACATTTGCTAGCTTTCACCCTCCCAGTGTTGGTTGCACAGTGTGATAGATTGATTCCTTTTAAGGAAGTGCAATAAAAAAATTACTAAATTGGACAGAATATCTGGAGAAAATATGTAACATGCTTTTGTTCCCTTATTGATAACAACAACCTCTAAGGTTTAAGGGTTCTGTTTGGTAAGGAGGTGAAATCAAAAAGATTTGGTAACCATGTCACACAAAACATCATCAATATACACAATAATCTTACCATGTGCAGTATCATGTGCAGTTATCCTACTGGGTGCTAAATCATCACCATGTGGATTATTATCTTAGTATTTTGTGCAACAGTCTTACCATGTGAATCAATGTCAGTATTACTTATATACTACTGATCTCTATTATGTGTAATAACAAACTCCTAACCACCATTTGTGTCAGTTATTTACTAGCATTTGTGTATATAGTATAGTGTATTTCCTGTTGTGTATTATCTGCAGAGTGTTTTATGGATTTATTAAGACTTCCCATTTTGTATGGTTTCTGTCACTGTGCGTCTGTGTGTCTCTCCAGCCATAACATAAGAAATTTCGTCCGAGATCAATTCAATTTTCAGATTCTGATTCTGATTGTAACAATCCCAATTTCACTGCACATGTCATTTCCAGGCTGAACTGAAGAACCAGATACTGTCCTGCATTCCCCTGAGAGTTAATTCTGCTTGCTTAAGCAGACATGCCACCCCAAAAAGTCTGCACTCCAATTACACCATAGTCAGCACGCCGCTCTCTCTTTGCCTTGTGGTCACCCAGCAAAGCTCCGGTGCTCACGGTGCCTACTGGATCCTTAAGCCGATCAGGTTTTCAGCCAAAGCACCTTCAATAATTAACCGTCCCTTTGGGTGAGCCTGCTCAGGTTTCAGATTCGGATTACCTCTGCATACACACACACACACACACACACACACACACACACACTCACACACATGCATGCACACTTCACATAACATCATTCATTAGAAAGAGACAGGCATCATTCACCGTTATCAGCTTCAACGCGGCTCACAATCTGTTTTACCTGGCGAGTCCACCCCAGCCTCAAAACAATTTAATCCTCTTGACTGGCACAGCCTTCGTAACATGGGTACGAAAATGAAATTGCGAGGTCATGTTAAGCGTTACATCTCTGCTGGGCTTTTGCCAAAGATTGGTGTGAAATTACACACCCCCCTGTTCGCCTGCTGGAGGTTTTTTTTTTTCTTCAGTTCTTATGAACTGTAAAAAGCCTTTTAAATGGTTCCTGGGTTTGCGGCTATTCCGACGTAAGGTGATCCGTACAAGTCTGGAGCGGCATCATGTTATGACTGAAACTCCAGTTGAAATTGCTGATCAAGATATGCTGTGAATTCAAGATATTACAACCAATGATAAGAAAATGGCAGTGAAGAATTGATGCTTGCTGCCAGAATTCTGTTCTGAATCCCAGCAGAGGCTGCATTTGCATGAGTTGGTTAAGGGCAAATTTGCTGCCTAATCATGCAGCTGACCCCATCCCTACTGCTGGAGAAGGCACGGGCGAATTAAGCTTTCCAAAAGTGGGGGGGG
>JBBMFX010000148.1:2840216-2858050 GCA_037832545.1 Rhabdalestes septentrionalis | reverse complement strand
TCACGATGGACGGAAAGAGTGACTTTTGATCAGCATGAAAGTGGGGGATTACTGTATAAATATATATAATATAATTCACATCAGCTTTACAGGAGCCAGGTTCCCTAGTGGGTAGGCCAAAAACAACAGAGGCCAGGAAAATCTCCCTCAGCTAGAGGAAGAAACCTCGAGAGGAACCAAGACTAAACATGGGAACTCTTCCTCCTCAGGTCAAGCCAGAGAGTCTTTTTGGGAATACATCTTATTATTACTTATTGTACTTATTGTATTAATAGTATTATAAATATGATAAAATTAATAATATTGCCTTGATAAAGGCAACTCAGACTTTTGCACAGCTCCAAAGTAGCTTTGCAATTACACACTCTTTTAGATGCTGAGGGTTAGGCCAGCTCATAGCTCATCCAACTTTTGCTCGCTGGACACCGGATCTGACTTGGCATGACCTGAAGCTGCTCATGGGTGGTAGTACATGTTTAATGCGACAGCTTGTACTTGTCCTGTTACATCAATTCCAGCAACATCCTGATACACATCATTGGAGGCCTGATTTGCTATAATTCTCTTGCTAGAGAGAACATTCTAAAACCCATTTGCTTCTTGTTTGAATCATACCATTATTGGACAAATGCAAGTATGTTTCACTCTCATGCAACTGTAGCACAAAAAGCCAAAGCCTTTTTGATATACAGTGGCGAGAGTAATCAGACCAGTGGCACATTCTTTCTGCAAACTTTATTTTGAATTAAATGCCATTGTCAGAAATAGAGGACAGTTGACTCACAAAATGTTTGAAAAACCGAAAAACAAACTTTTTCCACAAGTGAAGCCATTAACCCTTTGTGTTTGTCTTAACAAACATCTAAGAGACAATATGGTTTTAAGGTTGGCATAAATTGGCGGAAGTTCAAAAGGAGAGAGGAACTGGTGTTGATAAAATTGGAGTCATTTTCCAGATGTGGAAGGGGCACCTTTGATGTAAGTGACCCACTGATAACCTATCAACAATGAGGTTGTGATACTTCAAAGCATTCTAAATTCACTGATTAATGTTGCTGGTAAACTAATCTGATCGCTCTGAGGATGCGACTGTTCATAATATTGTAAAAAGAACACACTCAAACTGATGAGTACAGTGGATATAAACAATGTGCAGGTTGTTTTGTTCCGTATGGCTGCAAGATAAGAGCCCCCTAAAGGTCCTTTAAGGGTTCTTTAGGAAAAGTCATGGTTTTATACTGCACAGTGAGAACCTCTGAATATTTAAATGGCTCTTAAGTACTTTTTATGACAGATAATATATTGAACTTTAAAATAGATCATTGAAATATTTGAAATAGTTCTATACAGCACAGAAAAAGCACTGCATGTCAAAGAAGCTTTGTACTACATGAAACCTCAATTTTTCTAAGAATAAATATCCCATTTGAATATGTTAGACTGGTTCCCTGTTTGTGCTTGTTTGCCATGTTTCCCATTGCCAGCTGTCCAATCTGCAGCTGGATATCAGCCTTGGCAGATCTCTGGATCTCAGCATGAGGGACAGTCAGACATCTGGAATGAAAAAAGCATGAACTGTTCCCTGTTCATCTGCTTCTCAAAAGCATTCGAAGATAAGCCACTCTGGAGATCCCAGTATGATAATCGTCCCTCTGAGATGCTTATCAATAGCCCACCCATACACAGAGGAGCAAACTATTTCCACACACACACAAAAATAGGGAATTTCAACTCAAGACATTGTGAATGTGCTCCAAAACGTATGTTGTCTTTTGTCATATTATGTAACCTCTACTCTGGATGAAACTGCATGTGGTAAACAGTAGCCCAACAGTAGGAGCTATTCTGGAATCCAAAGGGGGCAATCAAAAAAAAAGTCATTTCAAAACAGCCATGGTGACAACAACCGGGAACAACAGGAACCCCGCTTCCCTCAAACGCAAGCTGGCTTCCTGATGCTCGAGTGTTTCCTGTTCCTCCACTCGGAGATTTCTCAGGGTTCAGGGCAGAGGGGGAAGAGAGGGGACAGAGGGTCTGTGCAGGGTTCATCCCCTCGGCCCCCAGCACTCATCAAACAAGCCAAAACCGCCGCAAAAACCTCCACCACCAGGCAGCAGCGAAGAGGGCAGGATTTATGCACTACCAGGGTGTGACTTCATACGCGCTGGAACTCAGGTCGTTTTAGAAAGGAAGTGAGCAGATAGAAGGGACAGACTAATGGAGTGAAGCAGGGCTTTTAAGGGTCTTTATAGAACGACTATCATAGCGCAGAACAGACGGCCCCGCTGACTGATTGAAAAGGCCTCATTAGAAAGAGATTTTGGAGCCTCCACCGTGTTCCAGCCCTAATCATACAACAACATGCTTCAGTCTACGGCTTCAGTTTTTTCCTCGCCGTGAGAAAAACCTCAAGTGAGCGCGTTCGGAGCCCTGCCAGAAAAGTGGTACAAAGTTCAGCCTAGTCTGGCAAGAAGTCTCTGGGAAGCGTTTATGTGTACTTTGACCTCACTTTGACATGAAAGCAGCAGAGAAAGTGCAAGTTTAACTGTTTTTTTTTGTAAGTAGGCATAATGCATTCTCAGAAATATGTGCCTGCTCAAACTCTACAGGACAACAGCCTAGAAACAAGGAGACCACAGCCCTCGACGGAGCACCATCATTGTTCAAACTGAATGTATATCTCTGTTCTTCCTGTGCTGTGTTCATTTTTTTTTTCTCGTTGGAGGAATAATATTATATAAACATTTTGTTCTGCAAATATAGCATCACAAAATCACTTCAACCCACATTTGTAATTACTCCAACATGTAATATATATATATTTTTTTTAAACACACAAGGGGCATAGTGTACGTTAAAGCGTTCTGTATATGAATCTACATGGTCGATCAAAGTTGATCACGTCAAAGCAAAACATACAGTGATCTGATGCCTGGCAGGTTGCGGACCTTGAAACTAGCAGAGGATGTATGAATTGGCTGCTGGAGGACTTGCTTTGACGTCTTATTCCTGCGCTGCGGTGGCTTTTTGGCTTGTCGGCGAGCTGATTAAAGTGCCAGAGAGAGTGCTAGCATTAGTTAAGAAAACAGGAGCAGGGGCGTCCCGGCTTATCGGCGCAGCAAGCGGTCCTGTTAATTCATTACGAATTAGGGGCTCACGCGTGCGCCGCCATAATCAGACGCTTGTTTGTTTGCCCAGGCTGGCGAGGCCCTTTATCTCCCAGCCCAAGCCTCTGCTCACGCTGAAACTCGCGTCTGGATGGAAATGGTCACTTGCCAGGAAACGCCTGCATGGCTGTTGAAATCTACCAACCCTGACTTGGCACTCGTACCAGGGCCCCATACAGCATCTGGTGCAGTGGCCCAGTCGGGGTAACTCGAGCTCCCCGTCAAATCCCTCCTCTGGTGTCTAATAGAGGTGTAATAATTGGCAGGAAGATACCAGCCGCAGGCACACCTGAGAGCAATTTATGGGCCCTGATCTACTGACCTATTTTTTGTAGTTTCTCCGATTGAGGATGTAATTGCACAACGGCGCTTGTCCAGGAATCTTTGTCTTATTGACTTCCCAGCCATGGCCAAAACACACAAACTTCATTTTAATATCCTAACATGAAGAAATAGGGTTTTATTTACCTCCTAATGAAACATGATATAATCTTCCCAAAGGTAACCGCGCTCCATATGCCAGCAAGTTTAATCATTAAATATCCATTCTCCGTGAGAAAGATATACATTATTTCCAAGTATTCTCACTTACGTCATATGTAGGTTATGGCGGCGTGGTCTCGTAGTGAACGAATAACTCTTAGGTGCTTGGGAAAACAAGCTTCATCGTTTATTTACCGATGAGGTCACTCTTAATACATTTGAACTTTGTGCAAGTGCTGTTTCTAAACAAGCTCTAAATTCAGTGAAATGCGCTCTCAGGATTACACTCACAATCCCCTAGATACTTGCCAAATTATGCATGGTATGAGCCATCCATAGATGGGAATAATCAAACTCATGAAACAGCTAAAGTGCGCTGAGAAGTTGGCCCAAAGACTCAAACCCTCATTGTGGCCCAGTCTGTCATTATGAGCGGCTCGAACAATAGTGAACCTAAAGTGTGCCACGTTAAATGTCTCCCGTGTGAGTTGAAACACAACTGTTTTCCAGCAGGGGAACCAGCAGGCAGGGATAAGACCTCAGTCACAAGAAGGCTCAATCACTTGCCCACATTGTGGAGGGCGTGAATGTGACTCCCGGACAATACCTTTATATCACAGCTTTGACGAAGACATGGGGAACAGTGCAGGAGGGGATTAAAATAAAGGAAATAATGGCTGTGCTGAACCAAGTATGAACTCTGTCCAGTTTCAGAGGATGCATAAAAGAGTGGCACTGGCCACAGTGGGTCACACTCGAGTTAACAAGAGTCTCACAGTGAAAGCACAAGTTAATTAACTCCTACGGAGTTAAATTTACACTCCCACGGTTAAACTGGGTTCCGTTTAACTATGTGGAAGTTAATCCAGCACTGCAGATTTTCCAGCGTAAGCGCTCAGTCCGGATGTGCTCATTACTCTGGGCCTTTGCCGTATATCTGCCGGCTGTCGGGGCAGTTTACATTTTCCTGGTGTTGAAAGAGGAGGCCCATGACAGCAGACTCTTGAATTCATGATTCCTTCACTCACAGTTTGTGACCTCAGTGTTGGTGGATTTGTGTAATTAATATTGCAGAAAAAAACTTTCCCCTCTTTTGAGGTTATTAAAACAACACACAAACACACACACACAAACACATTTACTATTGTAGAAAACTTACATTCTGATAGTATTCTGCAGCACAGTTAGCAAAAATAGATTCCAAAAAAATGCTCCAATTGTCCAATTGTGGAAAGCCTGCCTGAAACAGTGCGTCTTTCCACCACAACAGATTGGACAAAGTTGACTTTTGTTACCAACAAGATTTACAATACAATATATTTATATATCTGTGCAAAAACAAAAGCTTCACAGAAGCATTGATCTTGCCAGACTTGCTGCACAGGTCAGAATATCAAAGAGAAATTTTCTTTACAGTACGTACAAAAATGTTTACCTGGCCTGTAAGGGCCACACTCGACAGATTCCACAACTGAAGCTGAACTCAAAACACTAAACCACTGATTCACTGGTTATAAAGACCATCTACTTCAATGTCTAAATAGCTCAAATTTCTGTAATTTCTAATGAATTTATGAATATCAGATTTCCTCATGAAATCTTGCATGTTTTGTTTTAGAGTTGAACAATTTGAAACAGTGACTTACATTAAATTGATCAATTAACTAATCAAAATGGACATCAGGTGTTGTAGGGTTTGTTTAATTGATTGATTGATTTGTTCATTCATTCATTTATTCATTCATTCATTCATTCATTCATTCATTCATTGGCTGCTTGGTTGGTTTGCTGGTTAGTTGGTTGGGTGATTGATTTTTTTTTCTTAAGGTCCTCTAGAGCTTTGCAACAATTTAACTAGTGCTGCATTTTCTTTAATCTCAGAAATGATGTCTCTAAGCTATCAACAATTCAATACATGTTTTGTGCTTATTATGTTCTTTTTCAGAACAGATTCCAGATTTAAACGAAAGGACTTTGAACACTTCAGCATTTAAGAACATACACAGCTACAATACTACAGTACATCTGAATCTAATATGGTCTCACTTACATGTACATTTCAGAAATATCGGTACGGACATTAAGTTTAAAATGCTGTGGAACTATTCTGGTTGTAATTCTGGTCCCTTCTTTTGCATGTTGTCCAGAATTATTGCATAAAATATTTGGATGAACTTCAAACCCATCCTTTAACATGTGCTGCTGCCATGTCAGCCGGGATCAGATTACAGACAAAATAACATTTGCTTAACCTGGGGAGCGACTTTAACTGCGCTGGCCGCCCAGGGCTGAGGGCGTGTTTTATATGGGTATCAGACTGATTCCATCCACAGGCACTGTGTTAAACTAGATTACACTAGATTACACCTCACAGCAATGTTACAAATCTGAAAGAGAATCACTATGTTGCAATGTTCAGTATTTCTTTAGATGTTTGAATGATCTCATGTTACCATGCTTATATTCTTATATTATGTTTAAAACTGCACATTCAGAAAAATGAATCATGGCTTAGTTTATTTTGGGGTATTTGCATCTATTTGATTTCATTTTAAAAAATTACATTTTTAGAATTTATTTGTTCATTTTCCTTAAAGCATAAATCTGTAAATTCTGAAAACAATAAAATTAAATTAGTTAAAACTGGTTGAAATATGATGAGCTTTGGATCAAGCAAGATTCATTTAGTTAAACCGTTTGAGATTGTTTAGATCAGGTTTATATAAATAAAAGATAACGGTTTATTTAAAGATAATGGTTAATTTAAAGAAAAATCTTCTATTGTTTATCCAAATCACACTGGGTTTATTGGTATTATTACATAAATTTCATTCAATTTCATTTGCATAGCCTATGCAGCACATAAAGTTTACTGGCCTGTTTCTGTTGCATCTAAGTAATTCCAATGGATGGAAATTTTATATGCAACTGAAATACATAAATCCTTGGAAATGGGCCTAAATATTTCTGTGAGTGCATACAAAAAAAGTGTAGAGTCAAGACTCACAAATGTGTCACCTCATACTGCGTAAGCGGTTCCACTTAATACTTCACTTAAAGTTTTTGTAATGTAATCTCAGCCCCCAGAACACAGCCTGTAACTATTCCTGCCAAGCCTCTGTTTGCTCACAATCATAAATCAAAACAGCATGTTTTTACAAAAGGGTGGATCCCAGTCTACCAGAATGCAGAGTCCATAACGTAAAAATATGGCCACCCTGCCAGAGACCAAATAAGACATCTTTGTCACAGTTCTGATCTAATAACTATATCCAGAAAGGATGGCATGTTCCTGCATTAAAAACACCTCACAGTGCCTTTTATTTAGTTAGTGTTTATTAAGTTATGGTTCCTTTTATGAATCTGATAACATGCTGGGTTTATTCTGGTCTCAGAGCGGTGGGACGGCTCCATGAAAGCCTGGCTCTTATTGAATACAGGCAGGAACACATGTAGCGTAATTGACTCCCTCTAAAAGTCTCCCTTCAAACGGATACAGCTGCCTGCCAGGCTTGGCATGCTCACACACTCTGCCAGTCAGTGTTACATCCAAAGCTGTAAAAAAGACTTTTCTATTGTTGAATGAGCACCTGGTTTCCATACATCTCTGAAAACAACACTGTCAATGGAGAGGAAAAAAGGTCTCAGCACTGCCCACTCCCACCATTAGCAACACAGTGCTGAGCCACGAAGAATTAAAAAATATTACATGTCAGGGTTCTTTTTTGCCTCATGTAAAATATATCTGTACTTTATTCCAATAAAGAGCCACTTCCCTGACTTAATGAATGATGTTTTATGATTTGCTGGTATGAAAGGGAAAATGAAGCGTATGTACCTCTGCTGTTTTTGGTTATTTTATTATAAACGTATAAAAATGGAGCAAAATGACTGGGAATATATTGCGTCGGTTATTTTATTGGTCTTATATTCTGCAAGTCAATGGAAGGTTAATGGCGGGTGGAAATACAGAGTTTCATTTCTTGGGGACACATGATGGATCTTGAACTTTTTTCAGTCGGACATGTTCGTGATGGAGGCTTTTAAAGTAGCATCCAATTTAGACAAATTATGAGTAGCCAGAAGGGTTGTCCATGGAGAAAGCAACTGAAGATTTATTTCTATAGTATCTTGTGAAGCCTTAAAGATGCACGTTGAGACAGGTTTAGTGTTCAGAGTTTGCTTGGTAGCAGGGAAAACGTCTTTCTGAATGAGCATCATCAGGTTGTTTATTTCTCCCCAATGTCTCTGCAGAGTTTGTTTATGCTGTAAGCATGTTCTCACTACGCCTTGTTTTAATGACCAACCTCATCCTCATCTGCTTCTAATAAACACTGCAGATAGAGGGTGTCTTACGCCAGTGAGTTTTACACGTGGTGAAGCGTCCTTTTTATGCTTGAATGTTCTGGATGCATGTGTTTGTTTTCACAACACAAATGAACCAATTTACCTCTCGAGTGCAGCCATAGCTGCAGTGAAAACAGATTGGAAAGACTAGTGGCCCGCCCCTTATGTCATGGCCTGTCTTTACCATCAACAATCTGAAGCAAACAGAGGCCAACATCAAGGGCACCATCAGGGCGAGGCATCAAGGGCACCTACACTGAAGAACTGCAGGTGCTACTCCTCATTTTATCAAAAAGATTTTTCCCCCTGCAAGTAATTATGGACCATTTCTATTAGTATATTCAAGGCAATGTGCATTTAGTGTAAAAGCCAGCTGGCTTTTTCAAATGTAAAAAAAATTTAGTGCAGAATTCATGTACAGCATTTGTTGCAAAGGTCATTTAATCCAGTATGAATCTGAAATGTGTGCAGTTCTAGCAGTCTAAGAGTAATGATTTTAATACAACCTGAATCTGCGCTGGTTGTAGTTGTCACACTGTGCAAGTCACAACTGTTGAGTTAATTTAATCCCGCATGCATCTGCAGTGTGTGAGGTTTTCACATTCGGACTGTATAATGATTGTGGAGTGATTTTAATTCAGTACGAAATCAGACATGCGTGCCATGTTTGCAATAACACAGCAATAATTGTGGAGTGAACTGAATCCAGTACGAATCTGCGGCGTTTGCAGGTTTTACAGTCTGACCGTAACTGTTATGAATGGTGGTCTGTAATGATTAACTCCCTTAGTAACAGCATTCCTGTCCCATTCAAATGGAATAATACTAATATTAATAATAATATGTGTGGCATGAGTCATGTGGGATTCCAGGTTAGGACCTTCCAGTCCAAGCTGTCTCTAGGAGATAGTACACATGAATGTTGTCCCTTATTTGACTAGAGAACCACTACAAATACCATCACAGAACCACCACTGCTAAAGGTTTCTGTCAGGTCCAATAAATCTGAAGACAGATAACAATAGCTGTGTAGGATCATAACCACAGAGGCTTATGACTTAAAATGAGCTAAATCCAGCTGCTCCAACCCAGGATATAATTTTGACACAAAATACAATTGACTGTCCAAATGGCTATCCGCATTATGATAAAGGGAAACTGTGCATGCTTTGAGAGAGGGTAATTGGTAGGCAATAATGTTATTCTGCGTGGACGTGTGGGGTTATCTCTTTCTCTCTGTGTGTGTCCAGCACTGGGCTGCACCTGGTCCCCCTCCTGAGGCTAATGCCAGCTTTCTATTGTGCTTCTATTCATTCCCACTCCATTTGCTCTCTCCATCTCTCCAGAATGCATCTGCACAGATGGGCAATGGACAGGGCCACTGGGCAGCTCAGCATCCAAAAACTTCCCAAACACACTCCGGCTACTGTGGCAACAGGAGGACTCTGCCAGCTACAAAGCGAGACGTTAATGTCTGTCTGCAGCACAAGAAAGGGCCGACAGAGCCCTGCAGACTCATAATTAAAGGAGGACATGCAAAGAGCAATATAATGGGTTATAACTGAGACATAAAACGATTGCGCTGAATAAAACACATAAATAAAAGTGATCTGGGACATGCTTAATTCACCGTATACTTCATAACAAGTGTTGCAAAGGGTTCTTTGAGTTATGTCTTTTAGGAACTTTTAGCTCCAGACTAAGGCATTTTCTAACCATCTTGGTTCTTCCTGAGACAAAGAGCTAAAGCCCTAATAATATAAACTGAATTAAAGGGTTCTTCCAATAATATGTACATTATATAAACTCATAAAAAAAAACTCCAAGATCTTAGAGATCTACATATGGTTCTTTTACAGCATCATGCAAACAAACCTTTTGTGGCATCTGCGTTTCTAAGAGCATGGTTATTGTATAATAAAGCAGGCGAGAGCAGGCAGTTCATTTCAAGCTACGAAACTGATAAGGCTTATTAAAAGCAACACAAGGGATATTAAAATGTCTCCTTGTATTGATGCGTTGCAGCATTTTGGACTGCCAGCCGTGGATTACCAGTAGATATGTTGTAGCTCAGGAGATGAAAAGTGTTAGTGCTGGGGCTTAAATTAGACTTATTATTCAGGTTTTAATCAAAATACTTATTATCTGATAAGTGCTAGAATTAATAGCCTAAACATTTGGACACCCTCTATTTGGGGTACGTGTGAGGAATTGGAGAGTGGCTCTAAATAAGCACTGTTCCAGTTTAAATGGTGAAGTCATGGCGATGGAGAACAGTTCACCAGAGCCGTGCTATGGACAGCAGTGAGTGAGACAGGAGGGAAAGCAGTGGTGCAGTGTCAGGGTGAAACTGAGAGTGCACACTGTAACAGATTTATGAGGTTTTGAATGAGCGGTCCAGTACAGATACAACCTGGGAAAATATGGCAGGGCCAAACTGCCGAAACCTCTCCTACATGCACAACAAAACCAGATACACATTCAAGCATCGACGACAGAGCCAAATTATGCTGTACGAACTGAATTTGAAATTGATAATCCAGCTGTGTTTGTGTGATTTTGGACCTTCTTTATATCAGGCATGGGAAAATACAGCTGACATGAAAGAAAGAAAAGAAGGAAACATATCCTGTTTCAGTGGCTTTATACAGATTTAATGGGTTGAAATAAAGCCATTAATACACCTTATTAATACAAATAAATCATTATAATTCTGGCCAAAATGTTAGAAATCCTGAAAGAAAAAATGGTATCGAGGTACATTTTTCCATTAAAATAAATGTAATGCATTACTGTTTAATGGTAAACTTACATTTAGATCTTCAGTTTGGCCCATAAATGTCAAAACTCTTTTTAAAACTGAGAAACGTCCACATCTGTAATCATTTCTCTTCATTTCTCTTAATGCCAACACTGAAAAATGTGTAGTTTGCATACATTTTCTTTGCGATAGTGTAGTTCCGACTTGTATGAAATAGATCAGGGTCCCCTAGAATGCCCAGAGTGATGTTTTTCTCTGAATTGGTCCCACCTGTGAGAAATCAGAATGTGATTGGTTGCTTCTCCAGCTAATTCCTAATTATGTTGGTTGTCAGCACAACATGTAATGCTAATTTTTATATGATTTTTATCTTAAATGTATATTTTTTAACTATTCTCTAAAGGCCAGGAGGTCCTTGGGGTTCCTCACTGCCTTTCTCAGTCCATAATTTTGGGTGATTACTGGAATGAATGGGACGATACATTCAAATGTTTAAGGTAGCAGTGGTAAAGTAAGGCTCGTCCGTGGGACTGGATGTAGCCAGATGCTACACAAGTCAGGCATCTATCTATAGTAAATGTGTTATTGTTTTTTTTTTGTATAGTAAATGTGTTATTGTTTTTTTATTTTTGTAGTCATGTAAAAGCGTTTTCTGTCTCAGTCATTCCTAAACATTATTCCTTTTAGCATCACGGCTAGTGCCAAAAGCAGCCCCTGCACTCTGGCCTCGGACGGACCCACATCTATCATGTTCCTCTGAGCATGCGGTGAGATATTTTTGGCCAAAAATAATAGATTCAAGTTGAAAAAGCTGTTTAAATAGACGTTCGTATTGTTCTTGAGGTTGCGCCATGGAGAGGAATGTCGAGAAAGTCTAGCTTGTTTTACCATCATTGTCACACAATAAAAACACAGGGATAAATAAACGGAGAGATGTTTCAGATGTTTTATCTTGACAAAGAACAAAAGTAAGAGGACGCAGATGTGACGTCAGCTTCGTGTGATTGAAACTGTGCTGTGCGTTGGACAGGTGGCTCATTTCCCACTACTGATGTTCCAGATCAGCAGCAACACATCACCCCACAGGGGCGAAGTCTTGGGGCGTCCCAGTCCCGCACCGCATATATCTTCAGCCATTCTGTTCTGGCCTGGGACCAAACACAGCAACGCGCCTTACGCGACTGGAAAACTATGCGCTGCCCCGCTGTGAGAAATGCCACTCTGCCATGTGGCGCGATTTTAAACAATCCCCTTCCCTTTGATTCCACCCAATTAGGCATTCACATGTGGCCTGAACCTTTATCGTGCGTATCAACACAACAACAGTGTAATATATAAAGTAAAACTCTTCCTCAGGATGCAAAGCAATTGTGCAATGCTCCTAATGGGGCTTCCTATAGCGCCATCTTGGTGACTCCCAGCGATTTAGCAGAATGAATGGCCTGTGGGTATGAACTGAACTGCAGGAGCACAGGTGTGGAGGCAGAGGGACTGAAGCTGTTGATGTTTCCTGCGCACTGTAGGGGTTCCCCTCCATATAAAGCAATAACATATTGAAAGATGTAAGAATACATTCACTTAGATTTTTAGAATATGCTTGGTAATCCTGCTCAAGTTGCATGTTCCTTGGAAAACAAGCACATATGTTCTATGGGGAACAAACACAAATATGACATTCGCAAGTTTTATTGTATATTTTCTGTTTGTTTGCTGAGTGTCACATAAATAAAACCCCAAAAAATGTAATGATGCTTTTTGCACAGGCCATATTTAATGTTTTAGTCCTGCAACAATTCACAAGTATGTCATTTTACTAGGCGTTCCCAGACTTTTGCATGCAAACACACCCTGAATGCTCTTAATACAACAATTATGCTTGAAGTTTTCTTTGTGCTGTTCTGCTATAAAGGCAGGAAAGCTGAATGAATTGAGCTGCCCGGGCCTGCATATTTGTTTTAGTATATTTGTTGTTGGGAGTTGAGCCTGGTTTTGCACTCTTGTGTATTTATTGTAGTCTAGGATAGTGGATGTGGTCTGCACTGTCTCAGTTCAGTCTATTCCTTGGTCACTTGTACTGTGTGGTCCTGTAAACACAGGCCATGTGTGTATATTGCACCAAGGCCCTGCTGGAGCATCGATTCATTCCACCGTGTGCGTCTATATCATCGCCATTGTATCAAAAGCATCTCCATTAAAATTTTTCTACACACCATTTCATAATGATTAGACTAATAAAATGGTCCAAAATTCTTTTTGAATAAAATACCATTACCTAACTTTTATTTATTTTGCCTATTCCTAAAAAGCTACCATTTAAGAAATTCTTAGTGCACAAAAAGCCATAAAAGATCCACTTCTATCTGTAAAAAACACATTTGAGGGAGACATTTCTGAATACAACGGGGGATTTATGTTTAAACACCTTCATGTAATAAATAATCCCAACACTAATTTGTTTATTTAATGTAAAAGTCTATTAAAAAGTCTTCATTTAAAACTGATTCTCTGAAGAACTATTGAAAGGTATTTTAAGGAAACTGGTTCTTCTGTGGCAGTGTGCAAGAAATAACCCTTTGGGTCATTTTTAAGAATCAAATGTAGTTCTTTTTATCACAATCATAAACTGAACTGAACTGAAAGAACTGAATCGAAAATAAAAATGAAAAATGCGATGTGTAGCACCAGTAGAGGAGATATACTCCAGCAGGCATTTGGAACGGTCCGAGGCACTAAAGCCTCTGTTCTTTCTGGTTCTGGAATAAACAGTCTCCAGATTTGCGGATGTCAGGGAAGCGAGAAAGCAGTGCCAAAAGCAGACTCAAACACTGGGCAGGCTTTAGATTTTCATTCGCTGAGTGACGCGGGTTCTGCACTATATCCCCGAAGACATAAGCGCTGTCTGTCTCTTAACACGTTCATATTGATTTGGGTGGCATGTCCAGTACACGCCCAGTCATAGAGGTTCCCAGCACTTCTGAGGGGCTTGATGGGGCTCAGGTTCCTCAGAAAACAAATCAACAGCTCTCAGCTTGACTGATGACAAAGGGTGACAAATTGGATACAAATGTTCATGTAATATATATAGAGTGACAGAATAAACAAGCACAGATCTTGTAGAATAGTAGCACCTCTTTTCCTAGCCAATGTGCTACTCCTGTCCCTCATAACACTGTTTAATTCTATATAATTTAGGAAACATTTTATCACAAGAAAATCCTTTAAAAATGCCAGACACCCCCTATATTTGTGAATTGTGTTTCACAGCTTTCATGATGAACAGACCAATAGAATTGCAGAGACAAAAAGAAAACGAAAGTCTATCAAGTAAAGAGCTCTAGCTGATAGTCGGTATAAATTATATTACCAGCATAACAATTTTGTAAAAATCTGCTTGTTTTACTTTCTAGTAAAAGTAGAAATGTATTTAAATTATTTAAATGAATTTCTTATTTGATTTGTACATTTTTTCTTTAACTAGACAACTCTAGAGGGTATGAGCTCATGCGTTTGCACGGAAGCCTCTGATCAGATCTCGCTGGGATGGAAAATAGATGGCCTGAGGAGTCATTTTTGTTTAAGAGGAATACATTGTCATTAGAGAGAGAGAGAGAAATAAACAGATAGAGATTTTTCATTATGCTTCTCTTTATTTTTGCGATTAAAATATTATATTTTAGGTGATTTTCCATATTTTACTCCTTATTTTTGTTGTTTGTTTTATTAGGTTTAAATAATGAGTGTGGTGACATTTTGGTCTAAAATATGAAAAAGCTATTTAAAGCCATTTATTTGTGTTGCACGGATAAAACATTATATTTAACATTTCAATAAAAGCAAATGCAAATTGTGAGATGAGACCATGCTTCCACTATACACATGTATTTGTGCAGGAAGAGCTTGAGCTGGGTTAGATTGCAGGCTGAGAAAGGGTCTAAGGCACAGAGGAGATGGAGTGGGGGTGCTGGGGAAGAATTCATCACAGTAAATGTACTGTGGAGATGGAAATGTACAGTGCACAAACAATGCATTGATTAATCGTGAGAGTGTGTTAGCGTAACCATTTTCCCAACCTCTCTATGAGGAAGGCCAGCATTTACAATTACCCTCCAATACCGGTTTAAGCGAATTATTCGTCTATCGCGGCTGGAATTTTACACATTTAGTCAATGGCTGAACTGCAACTTTTTCATTTTTACATTTATTTTGACATACCACATTTTATATAGTTTTAGATTTATGTTTCTTTGTGTCTGTGCAGTTTCTTCAGGGATCAATAAAGTATTCTGATCCCGAGTGAGAATACACAAACCCAACCTGTGTTTATCTAAGTATATTCTTCTAACCAACATAGAAATATATTTTTTTGATGAGTGGTTATATTTTAGTGTGTGTATTAATACGGGGTGACTTGTGGCCTGGTGCTTAGGGAGTTGCCCATGTGATCAGAAGGTCTTTGGTTTGAATCCCAGTACTGTCAGTGGCACCACTGAGGTACTCTTGAGCACGGTACTGTGCCCACTGCTTCACTTGGTGAATGGGTTAACTACACAGAAAGAATTTCACACTGTTCACATTGTGTGGTATGGTGCATTTGTGCGCCAATTTTTATTAGGGGCAATTTATATATTTATTTAATGATAAATAGCTCCTACTGTTATTACATTATTTATGCCGGATGAATGTTGATGTTTGATAATTAGATAACTCATTGAATGTATAACGCCACCGCCCTACTTTATTTTTCCCTGTTGGACTACTGGTGGTTACTGACATGAGAACTTGGTTTGGATGAAGTGTTTCTTTCACTGTATGATGTAGTGGCCGTAATTCTCCCTGTGCCCTGCTCAATGTCACTCTCTCCCCCCTGAGCGGGATATCCATGAGAACCGTGCCCCTGTTATCGGACCCCCACAAAATGTGGCACTCACGGAAAGGAAATGAGGCTGAGGGAAAAAGGCGCGGAGGACAGGTCTAGATGGGGGGATGGAGGGTAATGACAGGAAAGCAGCTATTGAACCAGCTCTGAGGCCAAAGCATCCACTGAAACCCATTCACAAAACACACCCACCTCCCATCAGCAGGGCACTGTAAATGCAGAGCCTCAGCTGATGGAAAGTGATGGCCGATCCATGACAGGTCTCCTCTAGCGAAGGGAAAGGTCATGAGAAAGCGCGCCGGCCATAATAGCTTCTACAAGTTTGTACTGTCATAATCCAAAGCCAGTACTATGCAAGCAATCAGGCATTCTGCGGCGCGGTGCGGTGCGGCTCGCCACTCAGGCGAATTAGGGACAAATGGCCTGCAGTAACAAGAACGATGTGGTTTGGGCCTTAATCCCGCAATAGAGGACCATTAATGCGCGAGCCATTTACTGCAACGAAAGCCATCAAACGCATAACTATTAAACAGGAAATGACCAGGCAAATTACCCCGTGTCATTATGTTTGGTATTTTCTTCTTCTAGATCCAGAGCTAGAAATGGCAACACAAACAGCTATCATGAGCAGACATAACAAAGAGGGAGTGTTATGAGGCTTTGAAGGGAAGGGTGGTAGGAGAAACACCTGCTGGAAAACAAGACAGAAGGAAAAGCCATTTATGGAACAAGTAACCGCAGCGCTTCTCTGTCGTCCCATATGAAAACCACGGCTGCGTCACCTGACTGAAAATAAATAAGCCATGGCTAATAGGACGAGCTGATGGAGCAGAGATAAGGAGAACAAGGATGTGTTTGATCTCTCCACCTTATGTTAAACCACATTTTTTTGAGGCCCACAAAGTAAACTCATTCTGTCTTTTCAGGGGGTAGAAAGTAATTTCATGAGGTGGTAGAAAGCAAAGACCTTTTTCAACTTTAAGTATGTACGTATCTTTGTTTATTTGTTTGTTTGTTTGTTTGTTTTGTTGTATACTTCGAAGAAAAAGTGCAAAATAATTTATTTTTATATCCATAAAGTAAATATCTATAAACACTTATACCAGCAATCATTTATTGTTGTAAAGGCTACTTTGGCTTTAGTGATGACACTTGCTTGGAACAAAAAAACTATAATAAACCAACATTAATACTTGTGCCTGTCAGTCATGAAAGGTTTATGTCATTCATAGCATTGTGAGTGTTACACGTTATTCAAATGTTTCAGAAAATATTAAATTAATGATACTAGAACAGGTGTTTTATTCTCTATAATAACAAGGTTTTTTGAGAATTACATTTTTTATTGTCTTTTGGCTTTTGTTTCTTTGTTTAGTTTGTTTATTTGTATTTTTTTAGTTGTTGGTTGTACTTTCTGGAGTGTAAACCTGTAAATCAGACAGGGTGTTGGCCCATTTTTACAGTTTACAATGCGGTTGAAGCGCTTTATAATCATATTTATTTTGTTCAAATAGAATTGTTCAAATCTATAGAGTATTGTTCAAATCTATTGTAAATCATAACCAGAATTGCCACTGCAGGCAGATAATACATTCACAAACACATAGTAATGCAAAACACACTCTAAATGTCAACCTACATTTCCTCTCAAGGTTTTTTGAGAATTATGGCCTATTGGTCTTATCGTTAAAGTAACAATAAAAACAATCAATAGGACCCATTCACTTCTTAAGTAATTAGGGAAAGAAAAGCTGTGCACTCAGGATATAACTGGTGACGAGGGTCCCTTCAGCACCACGAGGGAAAGTGCAGTAATTGAATTGGCTCGTGGAGCCCATATTTGATTACTGTCACTTAGAAAGTCGCCACTACCCATTGACTTAAGTGAAGTGGCCTCACTGATGAAAAAGCAATTTCTTCAAACAATGCCTTTCCTATTTGTTACCAGAGAGGCTCTGGGGGTGTGGGTTCCTCCTGTCCATTTCGCCACGCACTTCGTCTTGTGCCTTTTTCTGCTCCGAGCCTGATGTTTATCGGTCCGGACTCAAACTCAGGCCTTCAGAGAGGGTCTAATAAAAACCAGCCGGTCGGGGTTATGAGCAGTATGTGAATACTGGATGCGATTCCTGTGGGGTGGGGAGGTGTTGGGAAGGTGGGGGGGCGGGGGGGGGGGTGTTTCCCGTTGCTCTGCAACCATCAT
>JBBMFX010000148.1:2818713-2835278 GCA_037832545.1 Rhabdalestes septentrionalis | reverse complement strand
TTTTGTCATCATTATCTCGTTCCAAGCTCGAGCAGCCAAAACAAGCAGTTCAGCTCTGTTGTGGCAAAACCATGTTACTCCTTTTGCTTCAGTCTTTTGAAAACGAAAGATGGGAAAAACCCACAGCCCAACTAATTTCTTTCTCTCTCTCTCTCTATCTCTCTCTCTCTCTCTCTCTCTCTCTCTCTCTCTCTCTCTCTCTCTCTCTTTTTTAATCCATCCTATTGATTAACGTTCCTATAAACGTTCCTGGTGAGAAATATTTTCTGTTCAATTTTGTCATTTTTAAATTATAGTTTATAGCCTTTTCTGTTTATAGAAAGTTTGAATGGGTATTTTACATGCATTTCTATCTTAGTTTTGCTGTGTGTTTTGATTAAAATTACACTCAATACTTGCCTAAAAGTTAGTTTAGCATGAAATTAATATAAATTTCACTACATGCTTTTTAGCATCTGCTTTGCCTTTTTTCAGATGTTCTTCTGGTTTAACTGAAGAGGCACCAACGCATCTGGAACAAAGGTGGGGTGGTAGGGTTCTTTACAGAAGTGATGACATCCATAGACCTCTTCACTCTTAACTGGCCTCGGAGTACAAAACAACCATTCAGTGTGGATGATCATGCTTAGCAATTTGCTTTAAGCATGAAGAGGATTATGGCTGTGGGACAGTGCAAAAATCCATCAGAGAATTAGATTATTATGTCTCTTAAGTAGAATTCGTTCTTTCACATGTTTGGGGAGTAATACTTTGATTTGATTCCGAAGCCGATTGTTCCCTGGTGCAGTTTACGACCAGGAAAGAATAGAAATTTGGTAGAAAGATGTTTCAGGGTGTGGAGACCACCTCATCAGATGGCTCCCCAGAAGCAAATCTCCTGTCCACCAGGAAGCAACAAGCCTCTCAAGATCAATGAGCATGGCAGCAGCAGGAAGGGGCGGAGCCAAAAGCGGCCCAATGACAGGCAGGCCTCAGGGAGCAGCGACTGACGCAAACCAGGAAGCCACCTGATGTGACTGGGGTCAGATAAATGCAGCAGCGGCGGGCGCGGAAGAACAGGTGCTTCCTCCAAGCTGCGCTGCCTGTTTCAGCCATGTCAGCCCAGCTTTCCCAGCAAACCCCCCACACTCGCCTTCCATGTGTGTGTGTGTGTGTGTGTGTACGTGTGTGTGTGTGATAGAGAGCGCATTGACGGAGCAGCATCCTCAGGCAGGGCAAGACGAAGGACAGGGCACGCACGCAGGCCAGGAAACGCCGCACTACCTCAACCGTGTTTGTTCTCCAGCTTTCTGTTTCAGACAGCCACACTAACAAAAATCCCAAAGAAATGAGTCCAAGTCAACACCTGTAGGAATAGAAATGGAAACAGTGCTTTCATATTCATTCTGTAATTCATATGATTTCACTTTGGTAGAATATCATCAAGTTTGTTCAAATGGACCGAAGTGTTAAGCTGCTCTGATAACTAATGTGAGTTTTCATCAGTTTAAAAATGAAAGGAGAGAGAAAGAAGCCGGTAGAAATCTGGAGTTAGCCTTTTAAACTCCAGGCTTTCTATTCAGTTACTAGTACAAAATATTCAGTAACCGCTATGAAACCACTTACAACTGCATGCAACTAAAGGCATTTAAAAGAATTTTATCATCAGTTCATTAAGTACAGTGAGACATGGAGACCTAGTTAAGGTTAAAGCTATAAAAAGTGTGTTCTTTTGTAAGTTTGCCATCCAAAATCACCAGCAAACCTATAGATGTCTTCAGAGATTTTATCCTGTAAGCTATGTGGAAATGGTAGTAGCTGAATTGTTTATTTGAGTCTATATTCCCTAATAATGCCAGACATGCACCTCTTCATTATGGATGTAATTAAACCAAACAAGCCAAAACCTTCTCTCATAACTGTTGTAAAACCTCAGACACAACTTTTCCAAACTAAAGGTATCTGTTATGTGTCTTTGTGCGACATTAAACACTTTGGACATCTATTTAAGCAGTTTCCTAAGGAGTCAGTAAGGATTTGATTTTGGTTCTTATCAGCACCGTTTAAAAAAATCAGTCAATAAGCCAATCTGCAGGCATAACTTTGCAAAGAAGCAGTAAAATTCCTTTAATTAAAAAGTCTTTAATTAGTTTTACAATTATTTGATGACAAATTGTGGTGAAACTATTGTAAATAATGAAATGAGGAATTCCAGCGTTGGCCTGCATTCAAGTTTCTAGAGACGAGGATCTCACGAGTGTCCTTAAGTTTCATTTACCCATTCGCTCTGACTGTCATTTTACACGTACCGCGAGCATCACGTGGGCGAGCGGCGAGCTCAGACAGTGTGATCGGGTACGAGGTGTTGATGGGAAATGCGACGCAGAGCTCTGTTCATACATGCCGAACACGTTGCAGATAAAGACAATGGGATGATGAGAGTGGAGGATGTTGGGGGTGGGGGGCTCCTCTCTGAGTCACCGCGGGGGGAGGCACGTATGCAGCCTCTGCTTGGCCCTATGCACACATTTGGAACTCATTAAACTCCTGACCTGACAGCCGGTCTGCGAGTGAAGACGTCCAGAATTGACTTTGGTCCAGACCTTCTCCTAGTTTGACTGAGGTGGGGGGTTCCCTTGCTGAGGCAATGACATCTATACAGATCTGGATTCTTAACCTGCCTCAGAGTTTAGTATATTTATCCAGTGAGGCTGATCATGCTTAACACTGCCCTCAGAGTAAGTGGGGGATTACGATGACGACCTGGTGCAAAGATCCAGTGTTTTTACAGTTTGGCAGCAGAGACAGCCTGATTAAATAAAAAGCAAATCATACACTGAGGGACAAGAGGGGCAAATTAGGGAACATGTTTTGTTTTTTCTTTTTCTCTCTCTTCCTGTGCTCTTGTCCATCAAAAAATGCACACACATACACACACACACACACACACACGCAAACACAAACACACATACACATACACATACAAATTCCAGAGACTTAAACACTGATGTTATTATTGCCCTGGAGACGATTTTATTGGTGCCCCTACAGATCCTCAAATGAAACAAGCAGTTTAAAACTCACTTGTTTCTTGTGAAGATACGTCAAGGCAGATAACTAGATTTTGGTCACATTTTTTTTCTTTATGGTCCTCTATATGTAATCTGCAAATGCTCAAATTATTGACCACTTTCAAAAGTAACCATGTGCTTCTACATTGTTGGAATATATATGAATGCAAAATGTATCATTTTCAAAACATTAAGCAACTAGATTTCTTGTTTTTGTAGGTGAGAAAACAATAAAACGTTTTTATTGTTTTTAAATAAGCAATTTGAATTGTGACAGTTTTTCTGTAGTTGTACTTGTCTAAGCACAGCTGTCTCTGTGGAAAGGTGTGAATTCTTTTTGCTCCCATATTGTTCGCTAGCAGCTAAACACAGAGTTGCAAGAGAGCTTCCACTGTCTTATTTCATCTGATTACAAAGGTACACTGACAAAATCTTTTTTTATTGCTGATAGACATCATCCATCAAAAACAGTCTACCAAACCACCTGTTGATTATCCAAAGAATGTAGGCCTAGAGGACCAAAATTAGAGGATAAGAACCAAAATTAGAATTAGGGTTTGATTTTAGAGCCCGAGTGAGTTAAGCTTTGAATTCTGTACTCATCCCTCATTGCTCACTAGCAGCTAAACACAGAGCCAGAAGATTTTACACACGGCAAGAGAGCCAGCAGCATCCTGGTTAATCTGATTACAACGATACATTTTGAATTCTTTTCCCACCCCTTTGACACCCCTTAGACCCTTAGGGATGAGATTATGGTTGGAGTTTGAGTGAATGTTGTGTTTGGGGGTATGGCAAAGCTCAGGTGTATTTAATACATATTGACAGTGTTATATAAGGGAAGTAGCTACTGGACACCTGCCTCAAATTATATCACAATTTTCAAGATTTTGAAAGAACCCCATAAAATGACCAGCAGCCTACAGTCTGAATTGTTTCCCAATGATATAATGCCAGTTCAGTTCTGGGTGTTTGAGGGTACGTTGGTGTGGTTTGAGGAGGCATATGTGTGTATGTGTGCAGTGGGGGGGTTGCGTTGCCCCTTTGTTTGTTTTCAATGGCTCATAAACAGTCTGCATATACTGATAGAAAAAGTCCTGCTTCCCTTTTGCCCTCCACACGGCCGATTCCTCGTTCACACTCCTCGGGCCCTGCAACTCTGGGATTGTTTTGAGCTGTCCAGTGAGGAAGGAAGCCAGTGTGAGAAAGTGCCTGTTTTTTTGGAGCGGACAGGAATTGGCCTCATCGCGCGCGGTTCCTCTTTTCGCCAGCCGAAACAATGCAGTGGCGTCACACCCCTCCACTGGAGCTCGGCTTTTCACATGGAAAAATGTTCCCAGAATTCCGCTCCCAGGCTCAAAGGTAAGACTGGGAATGGAGGGAGGGATGGAGGGAGGGAGGGAGAAAGAGAGAGAGAGAGAAAGAGAGCGAGAGAGTGAGAGAGAGAGAGCGAAAATAAAAAACTGTGGAGCAAAAGAACTGACCGATGGTCACATGACACTGTGTGTCCACATATCCATGGAAACATACCTTCACTGTATGGTCAATGAAATTGGTGCATGACTGAGCTTGGAAACTCTAAGCAGACACAACAGGACAATTCATTGTTTGGAGTCCCCTGAGAACACACTCAAAAGGTTATGTGAGAAAACAATCAGGTCAATGCAACAAACACAACCAAAAGTGAAGATAAACGCAACCTTAAAGCACCAACAAGCACCGCAAATGATCTTTAAGATAAAAGGCCCATATCATGGATAAAAGCTTTATGCTTTGTTTTTTTTTAATGGAATTTACTGTAGTTCAGAAACACTGTTAAAGTGTGTACAATGTACCACTCATTTCTCACTCCATATAGTCCATATTTGGAAGCTAAACCGCACAAACATCCTGTTTGGAGCTCAGCACTTCTACTTATAGCTGTCAGTTCGGCTTACAGCAGTAAGTCAGTTTTGCCCCACCCATGAAGTTAGAAGGAGTGTTTCAGTCCAGATTCATTTTTAAATGTGGCCAATCAGAACAAAACTCATTTACATATACAGTCTGAGAGGGACAGTAACAAATGAACAGCCTGTTTAAATCTAAAGTATGAAGAGAGCTTGGAACGGGGTCTTGTAAAAATTAATTATTACTGTTTCTGGTGCATAAAATCTCATAACGTTCATAAGTAGACCTTAGGGGAAAACAATAAAATACAAGAAAACTGCAGCATATGGTTCCATCTCTCCAAATAACCTTCCATTAGCATTTTATAAAATCCACTTTTGGATGTGACTCTGAATGCAGAACAAATATGTTTTCTTCTAGTGCACTAGGAGTCAACATTAAGACTCCATTAGTCATGCCAGATTTTCAGGAGCAAGGCACCAATGCTAAAATCAATACTAATTCATGATAGACCACATCCATCATATCCAGAGCTTTGAGGAAGACTACAGTATATTCAAGCTGACAACAAAATGACCTTCCATTCCACTGGCACGCAAAGCGAATTATGGAAATAAGTACAGGATCCAAGGTGGAACTTCTTAATAGGAGCTAAATGAGTGATTGCTTGATCATGAACAGTGCTGCCCAGTAACTTGAGGCTAGCCCATCCAGTGCAGTGCAGAAGAGTTGGTCAACACCCTTCTTATTAGTGCCAATGAGAAAAAGAGCTAGGAAATAATGAAATCATGTGGCCATCTGTCCAGCATCCGCCTCGCTCCTGCTGCTCCTAACGAGGAACTGGAGTGATGAAGTCATGCAAAACTGACAGAGGCAAGAGGCTTTCTGGTAGAGGGGAGCTGAAATTGATCAAATAATACACACAAGTGTGGAGAGCCTGAGAGTTGATAATGTGATTGGAAGTGCCCATTCATTCACCCACTTGAGATTTCTGTTTGAACTGTTGTCATTGATTGCATGACAGTGATGGATCAGGGTCCGTGTGCCAAAATTTGGAGTCTGGAAAAGAGCTACACAATGTTCATATTCTGATCAATCCGATGACAAAAGTGTTGGGACTGACCAATACACCAACAGGAACTTTAATGACATTGCATTCAAATACGTAAACCTTTATGGACTTGGTCCCCCTATGCAGATTTAACAGCTCACACTCTTCTTGGAAGGCTTTCCACAAGATTTTGGAGTTTCTGTGGGAATCTGTGTCCATTCATTCTGTAGAGCATTTAAGAGATCAGACACTGATGTTGGACGAGAAGGCCTGCCTGGCAATCTTCATTCCACTTCATCCCAAAGGTGTTGAGGTCAGGCCTCTATGCAGGCCAGTCAAGTTCTTTCACACTGAACAAAAATGACATGGTATGCTTGAGTTTAAACACCTTTTGCTATGACCGAAACACCTGAATAACTAAGAGATTTGTCCCAATACTTCTGAACATATGGTGTATTTTTACACAAAATCTGTTATATCTGTGATATTTTGGACCATTGCAATTTGGGCTTGTGAGGTATTGTGCATGTAAGTGACAGTTTGTAGGTGGACAGTTGTAATTTGCTGATTCTGGGCTCTAATTGGCTGAATTCAGTGACCACCTAACTGTAACCTGGAGTGTGGAAAACCAAAGGCAGTCTGTGTGACACACAGGTAAATGCAAGATCCCGCCAGTAACCAACAGGATATGAATATTAGCAAATAAAAATATACAAAAGTTATGTCTCAATTGGGCCTGTAGAATCATTTGTTGCTAATATTTAATTTAAAAAAACCTGAAATCATGCAGAAACCTATATTAAGGTTTGTTTCTGATGACAAATAATGCATTTACTCACAAATTTAAGTGCTATGTGACTCTTCCCTCACTCGCTTCTTACAACATACAGGTCTGAGGAGGAGGTTCGAGTGTTTTTGAAAGGAAAGTTGCTTCTTTCAGTACTTACAATAAAAGACATCAAAAAAAATCTCTTGTCCAACAGAAAACAGTAATATAAACAAATGATGCCCCTCCTTTATTTTGCACTAGCTAGGAGCAGTAAATTCCTGACTCTATTCTGAATGACACGATTGTGAAAGACTCTTCACAAGTACCGACCAATGAATTAATAACAAGTCAGGGATCCGGGTCAGAGAAGACACTTAGGATGAGCAGAGGGTCTGTCTGTTTAAGCAGAGGAAATTCAACCTCCAGGATAAACGCAAAGCAGCTGTTTTCATCTACTCCCTCCTGAGCTGGCCAGGGGAGAGAGAGAGACGGAGGCCAGTGCACATCGGTTTGAAGTTCTGCAATAAACATCACAAGTAAATACATGAGGAAGCAGCAGCAGGGGCTGATTGAGGCGGACAGAGTCGAGGTTGGTTGGTTGGTTTGTTGGGAATATGAGGCTTAAGAGGAAGCTGACTCAGAATCGCAAGGAAACGAGGCAGGGGGGCTTCTCCCGAACAAGATGTACGCCTGGGTTTGGCGAAGAGAGCGAAACTCAATCTGCGTTCTCACAGAGCAGACATGCTCGGCACTAAACAGGTGCAAAACAGTCCTGAAAATGTACTGCTACGATATCAGCCCTGCTAATTCACTCATACAAGCAAACGGATAAACAAATGAAAACACGTTTGTTTAAAATCTGCTGCTCACTTTCAGTCCATAGGTTCTCAATAGAAAAAGAGTCCAGTGTCAAGGTTTCATTGTATTTGACACTGTTGCGAACCAAATCACTGCCTTGCATTTCAGGGCACAAATCCTTCGTTTTTAATGTTAAAGAATGTATATTGATGTATAAAATGTGATGAACATTATTTACAGAATTATGCAAAATTATTGGAATCATATAAATGTATTAGCTTTTATTTTTAACTTTTTGCTTTCATTCTGCTACAGGCCACTACCACTCATCCATCCGTCCACTCTTAAACCCAGACAGGTACTGCTGCCTCCCAAGTATAGCTGTTTCTAAACCTCTCATTTATCTTATGTTCTCATTTAGAGACACACATAAACATAAGCAAGCCCAAACTGTAGTCCATCTCCCAACTCCTGACCCTCTCTCTACCTGTTCCTCAAGTATACCTCCTCAGTGGTCGGGCATAATTTGGGCCGTGGACCTGCAGATTTCCCAACATGGTTGTTAAATAGAAATGTCATAGATGTAATAATGGAAACTGTGTAGACTACCTGCTTAAAGTTACCATACTTCCTTTATTGGTGCACAGTTTGGGTTCAGTATCCTCCAGTCCTTTATCAGTGATCAGTTTCTGGCCACAGGACCACTGCTGTTATTAGCAGAGGACTTGTAATATTGCATCATTGGCTCTTAGAATGTTATGCACTCTGTGTGGTCCTGTTTTCACTTTGGGTAGTCGTGCATTGTTTTGTGTCGCATCATGGTCCCGTGGGAGGTTTGCTTCATTTCATTTGACTTGAACGAATTTCTTTTGGATATTTTGTGTTTTTTGGACCATTCTCAGCCCATCAGTGATACTGAGATGTTTAAAACCTCCAGTAGCCCTGCTGTGCTTGAATCATTCTGTGTATTAAACATATACTGCATTGTGCTGAGAATGATCCGTCGCACAAATGATACTGTGGGTGATGCGGGGGTGGTGGTACTAACAAATTACGCAGAGAAACATATGGACTAGAATCTGTGTCTGAAGATGTACAAATTGCACCAATATGGTGAGTGGCTGATAATTTAAACAATGATGACTATACTTAAAAAATAGCCAGTGAGTGCATTAATAATAGCTTTAGATTTAATAGAGAGCTTCCTACTATATAATGACAAAATAAACAGGTTAGACAACCAACAATGGTTAATAAAATTGGAAATTGGGAAAGTGTTACGTTAGAAATGATTGATTTCGTATTGAAATAAATTCAATTACTGCGTTAATTGACCCACACACAGGTTACAGTCAAAATATGTCCAATTCTATCATTTTTCCCACTGAACTTGCCATATTGTGGTTTCAGACTGGGTGAGAAGCTAGTCAGCTCTTTGTGCTCCTAGTGGAAGCTCCTCTCCTCATCTCCACATCTACAAATGAGGAAAAAAGAGCTCACAGGTGCTAGTAATTCCTCCATGACAGATCAGCTCTGCTTTTTCGCTGATGGCACACATGTGTGCAACCATCTTGCCATGAAATTGCTTGTCCTATGCTACATTTTCAGCAATTCAAAACACATTCCGCTAACATGAAATGACACTTGCCTCTCTTCATTTCAGCGTTTAACTCTTTCTTTTCAGTCCCCTGCTTGTCATAGCCTGCAGCCAGTCATTACACTCTAGATGGGAAAAAAACGAATAATTTACAACAGTCCAGTGATAGTGCAACGAACGAGTTGCGGAACAGTTCACAACTTATACATCATTACATATCATACATGGTGTCAGGTCCAAAATCAGGAAGAACATCAGACACCGGCCTCGTAAAGTGTTCACCTTGAATCCAGCCATAAACAATAAAGTGATGTCAAAGATGATCCCCGAGCCAGGAAGGTCACAGTAAACAGGATATTGCTCACCAGCAAGCTGCATCCCATATCTAAAAGGGACTCAAGCAAGTGTTCTAAATCAGGGGCATGGGCTACCACACTGAACCTCTTTTACCTAAACTCGATACACATTTAAACTTTTATGATGCTCTGGGGTCTCATCAGGCAGCTCATAATACTGGCATTCATGACATTCTGTTTAGATTTTGCAATGAAATCTGGATGTATCTGATCGAAACTCCCAACTGGTGTTCATCATCCAAACACACTCTCTGACAGTAAACAACTGAGGGTAATGATTTTGTGCAATCCACATATTTTGGGTCGGGGTTTGATAAAAACAGACTTTGGAATAAGCCAAAACAGCCTTCGCTTTTTTTTTTAAGTGCCACTATAGAACTATAGAACCACTTTAGGTCTGTGAACTAATTTTGTCAATTGATTCTGAGTGTTAAAAACATTGTAATAAAAGGTCCTATACCAATTTAAGGGCTTTTCCAATAACCTTTATGCAGAAAATGTTCTTGACACTCAAACATTTACAAAAATGGGTGACTGAAAGGTTCTTTAAGGCAATAACAATTTCCTTCGGGATAAATAAAGTTTTCTGATTCTGATTCTGATTCTGATTCTGATTCTGATTCTGATAAGTCCCAGTCTTAAACACTCCTTCCACACAGAGACGAAGGGTCTGTTCTCCTTAGTAGGCTAAGCTGGCCAAAAGTGTCAGGGTATTGCCAGTTGCTTTCAGATTGGCTTATCAAGCACATCAACATATACATAATTCCATCAGTTTGTATAATATTTTTCATCTAAATTTGACTTGGCATTGGTGACCAGTTGCATGCACTGCACAGTTTGTGGACAAATTGAACCATACAGAGTGAAATAAATCTGTGGGATTGAAAAACAATTCTGAGGTTCATGGAACCTCACAATGAAACGCTAATTAAAAAAAATTAATTCATTTTAAATAGGTGAAACATTGTTTCTGGCAGACAGGCTGGCATGCAAGGCTGATAAGGCACTGGTTCTAAAAGCAGGGTTGCCCAAACAGTCCACATGTTTGGTTCACACTGGTCCTCAAACAGCCCACATTGGTCTTCTAGGATCCCCAAACAGTCCACAGTTTTGCCCTAACTCCGCTTTAAAAAGAGATAATATCAATCTTTAGGGGTTCCCTGTGGACCAGTTTGAGAAATGCTGCCTTAAGAACCAATATTTTATGGCGTCACAATAAAAAAACCTTGCTGGCACCCTTGTTTTTAAAAGTGTTATATAAAATGACCAATTCCTAACATAGAGACATATTGGCTGGCTGGAAAAATCTGCTTGCATGCACTGGCTTTGAAAGCAGCACATACCTGTTTATGTTCTCATGGACACCTTCTCTCTCTCACACACACACACACACACACACACACGCACACAATGAGAGCTGTCTGGGAACCTCAGATAAGAGTTGCATGCTATGAGGAGGAGGGACAAGTGTTTGAAGGTGGAGCTTTGATGGAATAGACTGCAGGACAGACCAATCAGCTGAGAAAGAGACACACCACTCAGCATTTTGGAACTGTTTTAAGTAATGACTCCCCACGGAGAACAAAGCCAATGTCTCGAATAATGTATCTATTAATGCATCCCAGTCCCTCTAATGACTAAGGTAAAATGGCACCTTCTTATTGTCTACTTTTCTATGACTCTGAGACTGATATCCTGCTGCGGCTCCACAAGGTACTGTGCAATAGTATGCAAAGGCATATTGAGGTGAATTATACCTCTAACAATAGTGCTGATAAACGAAACAATTCCCATGCAATACTTGAAGGGGAAAAAAGCGTTCGGGGAGTATGGACGGAACACCCCTTTCATTTCCCTAACGAGGCCACAATAGGAAGAGAGGCAAGGCCTTCTCAGCATTGTGTTCTCTGTGTAGTTTACTGGGACATTGAAGCCCTAATGTGTACACAGGAGGCACAGGCAGGCTGGCAAACGGCTGCAGGGGCCAAGAGAATACACCAAAAGAAAACCGCCTCATTTAAAGTGGTCCAACAAAAGGAGAAATCTTTATCCAAGGAATGAAAATGCAGCATTAAAGTGAAGTTTCTGTACATCAGTTGTCAAAATATGATTGTTTTTAAGGCTAAGTCTTTCTTTCCCAAACCTTCTAACATAAAATTTCATTATAACAAAAATGTACACAAAAATGTACAAAGTCTCTCCTAGCAATTAGCATGAGGCTAGTCATTGCAGGCATCTGTTAACGGACTTAACAGAACTGACAGTTAGCATTCTCCTCCAAACAGGGTGAGCTGCTCAATTGTTTTTCAGCAATTTTAAAAGATAGGGTGGTGCTTCATGTGTTTCAGGATAAACACATGCTAGGCTTTTCCCTAGCATGTGTTCGGGGGAGCCCTCGCTAGTTAGCAGGATTTTGCATTGACTGAAAACCACTGGGGAAAATTTGTCATTTGTTTTGTTTGCTGGAAACCATATATGCAAGTTTATTGAAACAACAACAATTTCTAGGATAATGACAAAATATCTGCTTAGACATTTACCATTACATGACATTTAGCTGACGCTCTTATCAGAGCGTCATTCATCAGAGCTCAAGTAATCCAGATCTCTTCCTCAAACCTGTAAAGCTAAACTTAAATCACTATTGGACCAAGTTACTGCACACCAGGGACAATTAAACAACACCTGTGAAAGAAAAGTCAGAAGTTAAGACAAAATAAAGGAAGGGATGGGCATATGCGGGTTTGTATGTTTTTTGTTTTTTTTTGAGAAGTAAGCAAGTAGAAACATGGTTAGTCACCAAGGTGCTTCTTGAAGAAGTGGGTCTTCAGCCTTGAGAGGATGAGAAGTGACACATTGTTTGATCAATGCTGATAGAGATGGGGTTGCAAGTCTATTCTTGGCCTTGAAAGCAAGTGTTAAAGATTTTATTACATGTTACATAAGCCTCAATACAAAGCCTGAGGCAAAACCAATGCAGCAAAATTTTGACACTGCATATCTCTTGGTTGATTTGGCACAAAAGGGCAATTGATTGAAAAAGATTAGTCTCTAACTACTCTAACTAGGCATGTTGGGGCAATTGTTCTCAAAAGCAGGTGCACCACTGACCGGAGATAAAATATGTCCACACAATAGACACTCAAACACACAGCCATTGGGCATTTGCTTTATTTCAAGCTGCCATTGTTGCCACAGCCTGAATGAGTGACATGCGTGTATGACTGAATATGAGATTTCCTGTGGTTGGCCACTCTGAGACACTCTCACACACTCCCACCACGACCACCACAACCACCACCACCCCCACCACCCTCCACCATCATCACCGACACCACACCCCAGCACCACTTCCCCTCAGATTTCCTTGCCTTCATCTGTTACTTACAGCCTGAATCATGATGGTGAGAAACATTGACCTGGTGTCTAAAATAAGGTCCAAACCTCTCTCTGATTCATGCAAAGGCTTTTTTCCCTTTTTTTTTTTAATGAGGTCATACTGCTCTGCTTTGGTCTGCAATAGAACTTGGTAAAGTTCCAGTCCAATGTTTCCTATCCAGGGGGATTATGAGTGAGCTTTTCAGCAGGACAAAGTAAGTTCAGCAAAGGAGTGCAACATCACATATAGGTGCAAAAAACTTTTCTGCCCTAGAAGAACCACTTTTGATTCTCTGAAGAACCAGAAGAAGTAAATTCTTTAGTTTTGTCCAGGAGCTATGAGGCTAATGTAGGTGCCATGCATTAGAAGCCCACACCACTCAAAATCTTCTTGAATGACATTAACTGCACTCTTACCCAGCAAGAGGGGAAGGTAATTTAACCCAGAAAGTTGAGTTAACCATTCAACCCATAGACTGTTGAGAAGAATTTTAACACATAAGTAGGTTACTGTTACATTACTTCTTCCTCACTGAAATCTTTAAAAGTCTTATGTAAAAAAACTATTTTTAGACTAAAACCCCTCTTTATATGCTCACTCATACTTCTATTTGTTGTTGGGTAAATGAAACATAAAGTACAATGATAGAGCCTTAAGCCACACTTCACTTCTCTGTATTTTACTTTGAATCACCTTATTGGTGCAAAAATATGATTTTATGCTTGCCATACATAATCCTTGGCATATTGAGTAGATTAAATTAAAGAAATAGTTACAAATATTTTACTGTCACAAGCTACAAGTACAAAAAGAGCCTGGGTGAAGGTGTTATGTCCACTCAGCATTCAAAATATTATGATCAAGTATGTTCAAAAATTGACATTTTAGACAAAATACAGATGTATTTTACCAAAAGGATTTGGAAACATGAACAATATTTAGCATAAACCATTGTCATTTATTTTACAAAAAACTAAATTAATAGTAATACTTACTTTTAAAGGTTTGTAATTGTATAGCCTCAGCATTTTTGGAGGTTCTCCACTATGTTCATTTCAACCTAAAACAGAGGAGAAAAAAGTTTAAAAATCAGGATGCCTGTTTAGTTTTTGGGCACAGCAGGTTGGGACACAGTTACAGTAACCTCTGTCGGCTGAGTGGAAGAGGAGTAGTAAAAAGTAAAAGTAAGGAATGGCCCTTAAATTCACAGCACAGAAAACAGTGTGAGCCAACTGAAATTCCTCCCTGTCTATAATTCATTCACCAAGTGAAGCAGTGGGCAGCCAGGAACACCCGGGGAGCAATGTGTGGGGTATCTTGCTCAGGGGAACCTCAGTGGGGCCACTAGCAGTCTTGAGACTCGAGCCAACAACCTTCTGATCACAGGAGCAACTCTCTAAGCACCAGGCCACAAGGAGCCCAAAAATAAGTAAAATAAAGCAAACAAGTGACTAAAGTTACTTGGAGATTTAGGTTCGGATGAGGTACAAGCTTTTTTATATCTGCCCCTTTGCTGCCGGATATCAAAGTGGTGGAGAAACAGAAAAAAACAGTTTGCTAACAAATTGAAAAATTATTTACAGAATGGTCTCCACTGTCACTTAGACAGCCCACATTAGTTCAATTTAATCATGCAGTCCAGACTGATTTTTACTGAACTAGTGAAGTTACAACATTTTGTAGCTTATTGACATCAATACAAAACACGAGACAAAACTCAGAACAGCTCAGACATTTGCAGAGAAGAGACATCTCCTACTGTCAAACATTTTCATAGGAAAGGAGATGATATTTAAGTAGATTGCATTTTTTTAAAATGTGGACTCATACATCTACAACCACAGATGCACCATGGAGCCGTTAATCATAAATTCAGACTATGTGGTCATACACGTAAACAGGTCAATAAATGGGCAAGTTTTCGATCAAATGTTTAAAACATTTAGTTCAAAACATTTTCCTAAACAAACTGCTAACCTAGACTATTGTGTGCATGTAAACATAGTCAAAGTAGTCAACCACCACTCACTTAAAGAACCTGTTCATAAATGTAAAGGTTCTAGAAAGACTGAACCTAATTTCCAAGAACCATATATCCAAGCCGAGGGGTGTTTTTTATGTCCTTTGTTTCATCAGGAGTGTTTTGTGGCCACAAAAATGCCCCAGTGGATGACTTTTGTCCTTTAACCTCACTAAGAAATCGTCCCTCGAATAACTATTAACCCAAAGAATGCATAAGTCAGGCTCTGAATCGAATGTGTGCAAAGAACAAACGACAAAAGTTGAAAATCGCCCACAGTGGTGCGCCACAGAGGCCATGTAAACATTCCCTCCTGTGATACATCCCAGGCGATCGAGATGAATTAGCAAAGACAGAGAGTTTCTCCGGGATCCAGCAGGGCAAATATAGAAGAGACACTGAGAAACGAGGCCAGAAATCAGCAGCAGTGAGCGGTTCTTTGCTGAGATCCACAATCTTACGGAGAACGTCGAGTTTTCACATCACCATCACTGTTAATCAGTAACGCTGTCACGCTGAGACAGAGAAAGCTCTGCAGCATGATGAATCGTGCTGGATTATTATCCGAAACCATGACACTATAAATTTTTGGAGAATCTCACACTTTTATGCCTGTTGTCATTGCCACAGATTTCATGCGCAGACAGTAGGACTGGAGGGGTAGCAGAACATGTGCAAAGAATTTGGCCAACAAGCCTCCGAGGCAAAAACGCATCAGCAATTTCATACCAATTTTTTCTTGAGAAATTGACACAGATGTCCAAGCCTTAGGAGACAAAATAAATAGTCATGGGGGGGCAGGCAGTTAATTGTGAATTTGAAAGGCGTACAAAAGCCCACTTAAAAAAAAAACACACACATCTGCTTCGCTGACTTTAATTCCTGGAAAAAAATGTGAATTTATGAATCTGTAAATAAACTGCAACAAGACTGGCTTAGCAAACTTGTCCCCCCCCAACCCCACCCCTCCCATCAGATGGTCATCAGATGTAAACACCAGCACACGCGTGGGTTGTTTGTACCTAATTCTGAAGTGTACCCCACATAAACATTTACACTCCAAACAGCCATGAATGTGCCCCTATCAGAGAGGATGAACGGAAATTCCAGAGAAACAGCTGAGCAGCCAGGAGTTGGCTTATCGTGCTGGGATGCGCTAGGCATGTCTGTGGATGAGGCGCGTGTTGTAAAGTGGGACAGTGTTGCAGACTCAACCACATCACAGAGATGTGCACTGGCCTCCCTGAAAATAAGAACAGATTTATCTGGAGCTCATCTGTACTTGTCTGCTGTAGGTTTTTAAAGGATATTGGGTGCACGTTAAAAACAAATAACTTCTAGCACAGACGAAAAACCGCACAAGGAGTCGGGTGCTCAGACTGGGGTGGAAGGTGTTTGGTTGGAAATGTTATATGCAAAGTGAAACGTTTGTGGGTGGGCCAAAAAAAAATAACACAGAAATAAAGAGATAAGTAGGTTTGAAAATAATAAATATCCTACCGGGGAGCGGTGAGTGGGGACGTACCAGGGAGCGGTGAGTGGGGACGTACCGGGGAGCGGTGAGTGGGGACGTACCGGGGAGCGGTGAGTGGGGACGTACCGGGGAGCGGTGAGTGGGGATGTACCGGGGAGCGGTGAGTGGGGACGTACCGGGGAGC
>JBBMFX010000148.1:2794778-2817941 GCA_037832545.1 Rhabdalestes septentrionalis | reverse complement strand
AAAAAAGATTTTGTTTTCAGGGTGAAGTCCAACCAACTCTGCCCCCCCCCCCCCCCCCCCTTCATCCATTCCTACTGAACCTCACATGCATGCTGAAAGAACAGAAAAAAACCCGCTCTTAGGCCAGAGAGGAATGGCTGAACAGAATGGTTTCTCTATAAACACGCAGGACGGCCTTGTGGTTTGGACTGTTGGTGAAGCAGCACTGCTCTGTTTTTATATCAACAACATGCTTCAGGCAACGACACTGTTTCTAAACATCAAACCTCTGGCATATGGTGCTGTGTGATGGACATATTTGTAATACACACATACTTGTCTCTCCTATTCCACAACTGTTAGTATTAGGCCGTGACCCTCGTCAGAGACGGGGCTGGCCAATGCAAGTGGTCATTGGAAGTCATGACACTTTTAGAATCCACGTCAGGATAAACTGTAGGGATGTCAGTTTGGCCTTCTGTCAAACACACTCCACCATCAAGGGCCGCCACCCTGACGTTCTGTCAGAGTATTTCATTAAGAGCAGGAAACGTCTCCTCCAAAGTATATAACCAATTCTGAGTGAGTAATAACATATGCAATCAAAGTCTGGTCCTTCAGCTCTTCTGAGAGGAACCTTGTTAGTCGGTTTATTGGTGAAACGAAACACTCACTGTTCCATATAGACTATTTGTCTTTTCAATATTCCTCGAGAATAGTAGGTGGGCCTGTTTGAGTTAAGTCATTTTATACCAGTGATTGTCAGTTTAAAAAGACTGATTTACGTGTCCAATCAAATCAGCAGTTTGATGCACCACCAGCCAACAAATCAAGGAATCTATTCAGTCAAAATTGGACGTCATGGTACTTCTAGGACCTACGTTGGTTTTGAATCGATGCCAGACTGAAACAATCACTTGTCCAAGAACATGTCAGGGTGGGTGTATTGATTTGAGAGCATGAAATGTCAAAACAAATGTGTACTTATGTATTTATGGTTTTAATATAAGTATAACAGTTTTTGTCCATGATATAACATTTTTTATTTTGATAAGCTTCAACAATCTCATTCCTCAGCTGTACTCTACACTACATGGATTTATATAGGGTTCTTTAAGCAGCACCACAGAAGAACCACAGTTGCCTGTGAAGCTGGATTTGATGAAATATGTTTACATTGGACACACAAAAATGACTCTCTAAAGAACCATCCACTGAAAGTCTTTTTCCTATGGCTCTGCCCCAAGAACCTCCAAGAAGAATGTAGAGTGGGGCACCATTGAGGCCCTCTGAACATCAGGAATAAACATAGCAAGTTTATACGACATTTATGAAGAAATGCACAAGATTATGTACTACCTGTTGTTCATTTTCAATGTAATCTAAGAGACTTCACTTTTAGGCTTTAAAAGTGTTGACTCCTTCCAGTCAAGTGGATTTGATCTCCTTAGCAGACACATTTTAAGATTGACAGCTATGGTGCATACTGGCATTATTGTAATTTTTTTATTTGTAACATTTGCTTTAATCTGTAATGTATTACTACTTCCTGTACAAAGCTTGCTGTGTTGCACTCAGATGTATGAAAGGAACCATTAGTTTTATTATGGATGTAAAATAGGGATGTAGGGATGTGACAAAATGTAAATACGAAATAAAATCTCTCTCCCTCTCTCTCTAATATATGTTCTATTATGTCCCTCAACATTTGTCCAAGCTTCTCTATCTTGACACCTGAGCCCGTTCTATCTGATCCTCCAGTCAAGATTTACTTACAGCTCTAAGGTTTTGTCTTATCCCAATATATGCACATCTATTGTCTTATACCAAAAGAAAAAACAAACACATCTATAGGAAAGCAGGGATTGTAGGACATGGCACAAGTTTGGCAGAAGCTGGAGATGGATGAGACAGGGTGAACAGATCAATCTTTAACTGGGATTTGAAGGCTGAGATAAAGATGGTGTAGGCTCTGCGGCAGTTTGTTCTAGAGTGACACAACACTGAAAAATCTGCCACTCAGGAAAGGGAGGCAAAACTCTGGAGCTGTGAGTAAATCTTTACTGGAGGATCTGAGAGAACAGACTGAGATGTCAGGATGGAGAGGCTTGGACAAATGCTGAGGGGCAAAATAGTGAAGGGCTAAAAAAGAAGTATATCGTATTGATGACTGTTGGCGTGGGCAATTTATTTGGTGTGTTGCAGAGTTTAGAATATACTAGCAATGGTTTGGGTTGTATCATTTTATAACATTCACTATGTGGACAAAAAAAAAATTGTGATGCCTGACCATTACACTAACAGGACTTTATTGACACTGCAATCAAATCCGTAGACATTCATATGGACTGGGGGCCCTTTCCAGCTATGAAAGCTTCTACTTTTCTTGGGAGACTGTTTACAAGATTTTGGAGATTTCGTGTCCATTTATTCTGTGGAGCATTTATGAGGTCAGACGCTGATGTTGGACGAGAAGGCCTGGCTCATAATCTTGGTTCCAGTTCGTCTTAAAGGTGCTGGATGGGGTTGAGGTCAGGACTCTGAGTGTCCAGTCAAGTTCTTCCACTGAACTCCTCCAGCCACGTCTTTATGGAGCTGTTTTGTGCACTGGGACACAGTCCTGCTGGAATAGTAAAGGTTCTTCTCCAATCTGGGTCCACAGTGTTGTCCAGAATATCTTGGTCTGCTAAATCATTAAGATTGTCCATCAGTCGCGAGAACTTGGTGTGAATGACTCCTCCCTGACATTTACATTGAACTGCAAGCGTGTGATGAGTCAGAACATACCAGCAATTGTCTGTTAAACAAAACCTACACTTGTGCTTGGAGGAAGATGTCTCTTTCCACTCCCCCGTCCGTGTCCAGCGCACATCCCATCAGCAGCTGTGTCTGAGAAAGCAGCACTCGTGGAACTGTTGACACGCTCTCCCCACATTTTCTAATGGCCACATCCTCCACACCCTGCGTCCCCTACACACACTCACACACACACGCACACACAAACTTCCTAGCAATCAGAGGCTGAGAATAGGAAGAAGGGAGAGGAAGCGGCCGTGCATTCACAGGCTGGGAACAAGGGGTGAAGAGGGGGGAGAAGAGGGGGGGAAAAACGGAACCTGGAATTTGCAAAGGAAAAAACAACAGGCTTCCAAAAATACCTCTGACCCATCCCCACAGCAGATAAACAGAAATATTATTCCTCTGTTGCTCAGGCCATCATCTTCCGCTTCTGCCCCCTGCACCCCCTCCCGGTCCCCCCAACCAGGAAACAGAGAGGTGACCACTGATTAGGAATCTCCTCAGCTTCCCATGTAATGACAGCCTAAAACTCAATCAGCGCGAAGAGAAGAAAAGCTCGCACTGTGGAGATGAGCCCCAAGCCGCTTTTCCGTGCAGCTCCTGCATGTTTTATCCTGTCCCTTCCTATCCACTTCTGACGTTTACATAATGGCTTCCTATATAACAGCGTGAGACAGCTCTGTTGGGCCTTGGTCACGCAATTGATTCAATGGCACTGAAATCCATGACCTCCTTCAATTCTCTGGACCTGAGAGATCCACTTTAGGTCATTTGGGCCTCATTTGGGATTCATAGGATTTCCCATTGGGATTCATATTTGATGTTATTGTGTGGATGAGATCAATAGAGCTACACTGTTTTTAACCTTTACATGTATATCATTGGGTTGCTGCTGACCCATGACCTTACTTCCCTTCTTTTAGCCTGTCGGTGTAGTTCAAAAACACTCTAAAAATAAAGGTGCTAAAAGGCTTTCTTTGCAGAGAGGTCACAGATGGGTTTAGCCATTTTGGTTCCACAAAGGACCTTTCCTTAGAGGAAGGCCTATATATGAGTGTTTTGAATGACTGCATATTCTGATTTGAGGATTGTCTGTAGAGAACAATCATATGTTACAGATAAAACACAAGAGTTGCCCTTTTAGAGTATCGTTCTGATTCAACTCAACTCAAACTGATGTTATTTTAATATCCAGGGAATTCTGTTACCTGGTTACCTTTACCTTGGTTACAAGCCAGTTGACAAATACCAAAATGTGACTTGAAATCAATGCAGACTGCATACAGGCCAGAGTATATTGTCACATTTCAGACAGCAGAAACAGAAACCTTTTTGGTTACAGCTGCATGGACACACAGAGACAAAGACAGGAACAGTGTAAAATATAAGTATTATTATTTAAAAAAGATATAAATATCAAATAAAACCTGAAAATATATAAAAATACTCAGTTTGATATATACCCTGCTACATACTCAATGCTGGGTACACATATTGTACAAAGATTGTACAATACTACACAAAAACATACAATTGAATTACTAATTACCAATATCCTACAGCATTCTTAGCAGCTACACTAAAGACGAACTAACTGCAATGGAACATAAACAATGTACCAGGTACCAAAAAGTCAGCAGAGTGAAGAAGAGCTGAGCTGCTACCAATGGGATATTGACTATAGAGGTTGAAAACTGGAACTATCCATTGACAAATATTGTTTTATCATAGAGTGTCTTGTATAAGTATGAAAATGAAGTGCAAGTAACAAATCAAAACTCAACATTAGAGTATTTTAATATGTATTTTATTATTTTGCCATGGTCAAAACACTGTGTACTATCAAGATCAGTTGGTGTTGCATTTATGACTATGAAATACTCACAGATTCAAGGATTCACATGGAGTTCAGGCTGGGTTAGGGTTAGGGCCACACACTTTGCCCAACACTCATGTCCGAGTCTTTGAATAATTAGAGGTCAGTGCCCTGAGGTCGTTTCCTCTGACCTCAGCTTCCTAAGTGATTCAATTTTCGAGTCATTGGTCCGGCAATTAGCCTTCTCTGAAAGAAAACCTCTTTCTCATCTCCTCTTAACTGCAATAACTTGATTTTCATTCTGAGGGGCAAATTTGATTCTTAAGACAAAAGTTAACGTGCAGTGCTGAGTCACACAGGGCTCAACACAGCATTGTCACAGATTAGCAATAAGGAAGAGGATGTGCCTAATGAGGGACGGTGTCAACTCCATCAATGAGTCATAAATCCTAAGAACAAAAAAAGGGAAGATGTGAGAAACTTGTTCAAATGGAAAATGAGAGGAATCACCAACAAACTTCCCTTCTGCCAGTAAATTTAAGAAAATCAGTTTAATAATCATACAGTTATCATACAGTTTAGCTAGACAGTCTCTCACAAAGATAAGTACTATCTGCTGTCTATTTGATGGTTTATTTAATAACCCAAGTTTGAGACTGGAACGGGACTCACTGTTTTAGAGGCCACATTTCTAACCAGTACAAATATTAATTTCATGCTATTCGATATATATAATAGATGATATTATCCTGGCTTTATTTTTTGAGTGCTGCTTCATAAACCCTTTCATTTTGAATATGTCTAAACCCCTGAAAGCTGGAGGACTGATGTGTTGATTGACTTGTGTGTTAGAAGACTTAGAAACCTGGTTATAGGCCTGTGGATTAGGATGTTTAAATTGTGCTAGGGTAAAAAAATATATATATAATAATCAAAATACTGATTTTTTTCATATGTATTATTTAGCTGCCTAAGATTGGTTTTTGTTTTCCAAAGCCGACACTTTTGGATGTTGCTGCCACATCTCTAACTAAAGGAGACAACGGAAAAGAAGCGTTAGACAGTTTAAATCAGTTCAGATCAGGTAAACACACAGCTTTCACAGCTGTGATGAGAGCAATCACATCAAAACGTGCAGAGTCTTGCAGGTCTTATCAGCATCAGTGTGTCAATAAACACACATGTTCCAAAATCTAGACTGATCACAGACCGACAAGCCACCATCTTAAACATCTTTTATTCCATATGGCACGTTTGATTAGTAAACACTCACTTGTGGTTTGTACACAAATCCGAATCATTTTGTCAGTTGAATATAAAGTGTAAAAACAAACACAGTCCTAGACTAAATTACCTCTAACTTCTAACTGATGTTTTATGACTATCTGGTGTGGGTAAAAACACAAGAACCTATAAAAATAAACAGATCTAACTTCTAGATTTGATTATAGGAGATTTAGATTTAAACAGACAACGCTGGATCAGAAATAATAATAAACCCAGTAGTATACAGTACAATCCTTTAACAGCTGTAACCTGAAACACCACATGATTTGCAGTGTATTGTGTTTTATTCCTGTAGTGTAACAGAGTGTGTGAACGGTTTGTACATGATAATGCTTTTAGATGCTCACCATAAATATTTCAATTAAAAAGTTGTATTTTAAATGTAGTAGCTATAAAAGAAAATGCTTTTCTTCAGCTTATGCTGGTTTTAGGACACATGAAAGTCATACTCTGCCTTTTCTTTATATTTTCGGTATTTTTTGTATCATGTTTTTGTTGATTTTTTTTTTTTTTTTTCATGTAGCAGTATATGACAGTATATGTGATTACAATAAACCTGTTGGGATTACATTAAACGTTTCTTAAAGGAATTGTGACTAAAGTATAGACATCTGTATCATTTAATGTCCTCAGCTTTATTGAGGGTAACTACACCCGACCTTGAAACTGTTAACATTACACAGACTGACTCAGAGTAATTTTTTTTTTTAAACAACTGCGCCCTGCTTCCATGCCAAGGCACCCCATGATCTGAGCATGTACGTGTTTATCCTTGTTTGAATGGGCTTGACTCATGATGCGAAGGGCCTGATCATTAGGTGATGAGCTAAAGCGGTTTATGGAAAACAGACCTATGTTGAGGACACCGCCTCATTGTGTGATTCATCCTCAGTCGGTTTTCTGACATGAGGGAAAAGGCACAACCTCAAGCAACCTGCGTGGAGCCTTGACCAGTCAGTACAGGTTATTCCACATAGTCTTTTGTACACAACTGACTTCATTCAAATTTACTTTTAGCTCCATTGTGACTAGCACCTCCTGAACTTCAGAAGGTCATAGATATCTGCTTATCCAGTGCCTCGTCTGAAATTCATGGTATTAATCGGAAGGTTGAATCATCCCTTCTTGGAAGGCTTTATTCTAGATTTTTTTTTTGCTTGGATTCAGCGGTCAGATATTGATATCGGATCATGAGCTCTTTATCAAAAATGCCTGATCAAACTCATCCCATTGGACAGACCTTCATCACTCCAGAGAATACAGTTGTAGTGCCCTGAAGATGCTGGAAGATTTATATCCTTATAGACAACGCCTGGCATTGGGGATGGTGACCTTAGGCACTTGTGCAGCTGCTCTAGAGCTTTTCTATGGATTTTCTATAGGCACTGGTTTCCTATGTAAATGGTGTGTGTCTGTTGGACACATGTCAGTACTGGAATCATTTTCATTTGAACAAGTGTCTGAGTATATTGTATAGAGGGAAATTTACTGCATCCTGAATTTTCTTCCCTAAGCCAGAGCATAAGTCGTTTCATTTTGTCCAATATCTTATTACTATTATGTGCAATAATCTTACCACAGCACTATCACTATTTCTATCAATATTACTTATCCACTACTGATCTCTGTCACATACAATAATAACAGACTAATAACCCCAATTTGTGTTATTAGTAATTCACTTAACTGGAAGGTACTTCTTCGTAGTATTTATAGCCATAATTTGTTTATATATATCATAGAGTATTTTCATATGGAGTAAATAATTAGTTAATTTACCATACATGAACATGCAATAAAAGTTTCCTATCGAGAAGCTCAGCAACTCGATTCTGGCACTTCTCTTGCACCGCTTTGTTATTATATGCAGTCTGTGCCCTCCATCCCAGCTAAGGGCTCTTCATTAATTTAGTGTGTTTGACATATTTTCATTTAAATACTTTATTTAAACAGCCCTCTCTGTGTTATGCTTAAATCAGGCTTCATCTCAGAGAGGGATTTACAAAAGCTAAGCTTTCGGTTTATTATATGTGGTCTCTCGTATCAAACACACCAAGACGGCGGAGAGAAGAGCCCACAGTTAGAGCAAGAAGAGGGCATGTCATTTCCTGTCTGAATTGAGCCCTTAAGGACATTCTCTTGTCCCGAGCAAACAAATGTACTCAGTCCTATGATGGATGACTAAAACCAACATGGGGTCTCTTGAGTTCAAGACGAGCGAACGTAAGAAAATGAAGTGGTGTGACTGCAGCATGCGGCCAATTACCAACAACAGTTTTTCCTCAAATCCAATATATAATAGAATCCAGTGGGCAGTTTCTTCCGCACCAGCCCTTTGGCTTCTTTTCTAGGTTCTATTGTCTGGATTAAACGACCACACTCTTCAGATGCAAAAGTTAAAAGTTAAGGTTAAAAATGCTGCATTATTCAGGCATAACCAGGCGAGTCACATCTCTCTTGTTGATTGATTACTGACCAATTCAAGGTCGCAGATGAACAAGATGGCAGGACCGCACACTTTGCAACAGATTGCTCACAATGTTTTTGCGCAAACAAAAAGCTGTGATACTGTAACCAATCACACGATCCGTTACTGCCTCACCGGCTTCATTTTATCTCTCATCTGCCAGCTTTGCTGGGTGGGTCAGCATGGTTCACTGAAGCCAACTGGGATTAGCCGGGGCTGCAGACTTTAATCCCATTGTGGAAAAGGCTTTGCAGAAACAGTGCCCCTATGTGTCACATTTGGCCGTGCTCCCAAGGTGCCACACATCCTTCAAACGATATCTGCCACCCTCCGTCATGCCCAGCATATGAGTCTCATTGGCTAAAGTGTTCCTGGGACTTTCTCGCATGTGTTTACAGGGTGGTCTTCATCTGACAAAGCTGAGGGAGCATGTGAAGTACACTAAGTTTCTCAGATTTGAAGGGAATTAAGCAGGGAGCATGCCTGGATTTCCAGTCCGGGTTTCGAGCCAAATATAGAGGTGTGATACGAGTTGGCTTTGATGAATACAGTAGGTTTTCAAGGCAAATTAGGCCATGCTATAATGCAGCCTTGCATCATGCTCTAAACCCCTTACACGGCTGCAGGTGGTCCCTCTAATCTACATTCTCTATCTGAACCACATGTCTTCTATAATAATCGAGCAAATCTGAAAGCAGAAGCAGGCTGCTCATGTTGCTACCATCATGCTCTCTGGATTTATTAAGTTCACCTGCTGCTTTGCAGATTGGAGGGGGGGGGGGGTGTTGGGGGGGCAGATTCATCCCACCCTACCTTTAGTCTATAGATTAGGTTTCCATGGTTACCCATGTCAAGAGCTGTGGTCCCTGAATATGGGGAGCCTTCTTTTTTAAATATTTAAACACACTATTGACAAGGTGATGACTAATGAAGGTAACTGTGGTTTCCATTTTTATCATAATCTGTCCATTTTGCAGAATATTGCAGTTTGTTTCAATGAGATGTAAAAACAAAAATATATTCTAAATAATAAACCAAATGTAAGAAGAGATGTATCTAAAGCTAGAGTGACCCACAGGTATATGTGACTGTATATGTGACTGAGAGGGATAGGTACAGAAAATGACTAGGTGCAGTGATGACAGTGTCCTGTAATGCACCTCCCTTCAATGAGTTATTCATTTTCTGAGCCACTGTGTGAGGGGTGCTGGAGACTATCCCAGCCCTCAGAGGTCAAAACCAGCAGAAATAACTTGTACAGGTCACCAATCCATTGCAAGTGCACCTTCTCTATAAAAAAGACATGTAAAATATACATTAAGATGATTTTAATTCCTAAAACTATTATTAGAATGAGTTTGAGTGTATGATGTCCTGGTGACCCAATATTTATGGGTTGCTGTTTCAGTAAATGTCACTGTTTCAACCACTCACAGCTGAGAATAGCACTGTGTTGACGCCGAGAGCAGGCAGAGTGCAGGTAGAGCTCTGTTTTGTAAACACAGGGTGGGGAACAAGGCTGGAAGGTACACAAGGTTTTAAATGGCATCTTATGGTAAGAGGGTTCCATTCCTCCATTTTTCCTCATGGGAGGAGAAAAGAGCAGGTTGGAGTCCTCTAATCAATATATATTTCCTATTATTTCACATTGATGTCTAAATTTTGCAAGCATTATTTGCAAAAACTTCAAAACAAAAAGTAGGTTAATGCCAAACGTGCATTTTTGTACTGAAATCAGAGCTCGAAAATGTCAGGTGCTCCAAAAAACAATATTTGTAACAAATGAACCATTTCAGTTTGAAAAAGATATTCACCGAGCAAAATGTTAAACTAGCTAAATTTATTTATGTAATAAGGAGATTTAAGATATTTTATTTAACTCAACTAACTACAATTACTCAACGTGGTTCATATGCTACCGTCTCCTGCACAATAAGAATAAGAACACATGCTCCTGTGTAAAAAATAACGTAAGTATATATGATGAAATATAATTCTGGACACTGTAATCTACACTTCCCATTTTTTAAGTCATACTGCTATATGGTCTACTTACTGTACTCTCAGATTCATATTCTATCCATATAACTATTACACCGCTAAACTGTCATTTTATTGTATTGTTTCTGTCATTCCTTGCAATGCATTCTATGCAATACTCATCTTCTAGTCCAATACTCATTATTCTGGAAGGTTTATGTAGTGTCCACATTAGCTGTCTATTTTTTGTTTATCTATTGTCTACTGTTTCTGTCGATCCTTGCCTTCTGCTGAATGTTGAATGTTGCACGGTCCATAGAGAAATATATAACACTATGTTTGTGTACACAGTTGCGGATAAATATAAAGTACCCTTAAACCTTGAGTAACCTTGAATGGCATGATGAAAATATGAGATTACATTCATTCAAATGTCAAAAGGATGTTTTTTTAAACAATTCATGCGCAGGTTCAAACTTCTAATATATCTAACATAAAAAAGTAATAATGTAAATGTGTTAGCAAACTGTTCTCTGACATTAAACAGGCAAGTGCGTGAATGTATATGTAGAAAAAGAAGAAAAATATGCCACAAAGGAAGGTACTGCTCTGTTTACACACTGGTTTCAGTGAAATTTCAGGCAGGCATGTCATTATTTTTAACAGTAAGATTTCTTCACATTATACTTTATTACACATCGGTGCAGTCACAGTACTTCTCTGGGGGGTTTAAAACTAATGTAATCTTTTTGTACCACTCATATGCATGATTTCACCCACAGAGGGAGAAATTTAAGACAATTCTTCAGGCTCCGAATAAAAAAAGAATACATTTATGGCAGCGCCCTTTTACTCTGGTGCACTGGCCTTCAAATCAAGATTTGGATTGTTTTACAACGGGGCTTAGATTTGCGTCAAACACACGGAGCTGCATCTGTAGAGTAAATACAGGGGGAAGTGTAATGAGCGAACAGGTGGTTTATATTGCTCTTATATACAGTAACCTAGCTGCGGCTCGGAGTTGAAATGTGGCTTTAAGCGGTGCAAAACTGCCATGATTTTAATATGGGGGGGTAATTCAAGTGCACCAGGGCCATCTGTCTATGTTGCCAGGTCTGGCTATTAAAAAAAACTGCTGATCTGAGGTCAGCACGTACACTGAGACAAAAACGTATTGAATTGATTTGATCTAAATGAAAAAAATCTCCCACTTTGATGGTTACCTTTTAGTGTAGGGACATTATAGTGAATGTTACTGTATTGTACTTAGTTGGAAAAGACAGAAAATGATCAAATTCAATTACATTTCCACATTGGGTCTGGCTTTTGGAAGCAAAAGACAAGCCCTGGTCCGCATGGATAATAAAAGAGGGCTGTTGCTATGGTACAGGGATGCCCCCCTCCCACCCGGTCTCCTTTTAACCAGGTCATTTTCACACCCGTTCCCAAGATATTATTGTTTGATTGGCAAATAAATATTCATTGACAGCAACTGCCACAAATGATTGTTTTTGTGTTTGCTTTTGGACGGCCGAGCCCACAGCAGCTGCCGTGTGGTGCTGTGCAGATTTCACATGAGATCTAGAGCTGTGAATGCTGCGAGGCCATTGTAGGAAAAGGGCTCAATAAGAGACTGTAAAACAAATACATTGTATAACGGTTTTCATCTTCATAGGTTTAGAGCAACAAATGTAGGTCCAAAAACAACACGCATGGGACAAATACACATTCACACACACACACATATACACACACACACAGACTGGCATTTTGTTGCCGCATAATTCTCATTCCATTCCCAACAATAGGAATTCATGTGCTCAACATTCATTGAACAGTATTTACACACTAATGCAGGAAAACAACACTGCAGCTGTGAGAAAAGACACTGTACTGAGCAGGAGGAATGGAACTGGGCGGATTCGAGGCCGATGCTTCACCGCATAAACCTTTTTTTTCTGCATGCAAGTGTGTTGGAGCGAAGGGAAGTGGAGTAGACACAGGAGGAAAAACAGTTACTGATCCTATCTGTCCTGCTCGCTGTGGGGTGATGGAGGATCACAGGAAGTTTAGTCGAAACCGCACTTACCCCTTCAACACAAAAGAATATGGATCAGTGCTGGTCTGTACAAAGGCTTGGATGGCCCTGTTTGGTGGTTTGGACAGTCAAACAAATACTCTTGGCAAGCCGGAATTTGACGGTTGGTTTCAGCTGCCTGCTTGTGTTGCACAACAGCAGAAGGTTTTGTTTATTTTTCTGTTATTATTGGTGTTTTTTAATACACTAACATAAAAGGGCACTGTCTCTGTAATAACTGTGGTGAAGATTTACATTCCTGTACAACTTTTCAACATTTCTGCAATTACATTTATATACATTTATGTAAAAAATACACCTATAATAAATGATACAAAACATATTTCCATCTATGTTTCATTTTTAATATCTAAATAAACTCTATGATGTCTGTATCAATCAAATACAATTATCTAGAAAAGATTGATTCTATACATTCTCTACTGAAAAATATCCATACATGTAAATTAAATTATTCTAATTTTAAAAATTGTACCTGTGCACCTATGCTGTTTCTCTTAAAATTGTGTGTCATTCTTTTTGTAGTGTTTTGTAGTAGTCAAGTAACTGATTATTTGGTTGCCTGATTATTCATATACTTGATTTGAAAACAAGATTTTAGTATTTTTTTAAAAATCATTATGGATATACCTGTAAAAATGGTGCAAAATCATTTTTACATTGACTTCTGTTAGGAGTTAAGTGTATTATTTTCTCCTTCTTTTCTTCTTTTCTCCGTCACTTTGGAGATACAAGGTTTTGTTCTGCTACTTGCAATTGCATTGGGAAAAAAATTGGTTCATTTCATTCCCTTCATTATTTAAAAAAAATTGATTTTACACATCAACCCTATTAAAAAATCTGACCTAAAGTACATCTCTTTACTGTTTATATACAATTACAGTATATTGTATAAATGTGTAACTTTCAGAAGATCTGAATATTTTCTTTGTTCCGTACATGTTTTTTTGTTCCAAATCTATTTTCACCACATACTAGTAGCGTTTATGTACCTGTAAATGCTATTTAAAAAAACATCTGTGCCATTTAGAAACGCAGTTTTATCAGCAGCATCCATGCGTGATGCACAGCTATAAACCCACAGTGAAATTGTCAGTCACTTTATGACACTTCTCTTATAGGAGAGACATATGGTAGGACTGCAGATAAGATGTGGGAGCCGTAATCCAGCAGGAGTGCCACACAAGCTCCGTAGTGCAAATAATATCATTCGATAGCATCTGACTGGAGCTCATTTAGCAGCCACGAGGCCCGACTTCTGACTGACCTGCTGCACAAAAACATATTTATGGAGGACAAACAGAGTACAGAAAAGGCAGCCAGACTAATGTTCTGTAAACAGATGCAGCACAATAAGAGGTAACATTGGGTCCACCATGCGTTTGCTAATGCCTCCTTTTGTCCACTGAGTTTCAGTTTAAGGCTAATGGCAAATAATAGCCTATCGAGAGCATCAGCTTGGACTTTGAGATTGCATTGTTGTAAAGAATTGTGTCTATTCAGCTGTTTTTTCCCCTCTTTCTCTCATTCCTCATATTGCATTCAGTGAAGATGCTAAAGTTCCCAAGAAGAATCAGTGAGCCCTGAAAGCCCATCAACTGCTCACTGGGAACACCACACAAGACCAGCAGTTTCGGAGATGACCCGGTGGTCTAGCCATCACTATTTGGCTTTTTTTCTCTTTCCAACGGATCAACTTCAGCAACAGACTCTTCACTCACTGCATAATATTTCCTATCCATTAACATGTGCACTTTAAAAAACTAATCAATGTTATTCACCTCATCTGTTCGTGGATTTTATTGCTGAGGCTGACTGGTGTTTATTTATGTTAGATACCTTTCAAATAGATTGGTGCCATAGGCTGACGGTTTGAGTAATGGAAACTTAAAGGCCTGCATACAGGCAGCAAAGTAAACAACAGAAGCATCTCATGGCTATTGGCCATTTTAACAGAAACTCCTATTACATACGTGCACTATTAGAGTCCACAATCAAGGAGTGTAGCTCATTTGCTTCTCCACCCCAACCTATTCATGGAAAAGGGCCACAGAAATTTTGTGAACCATTCTCAGCATAACAGGTACACCAGTATGTGTGGGGTTAGAGTGGATCAGTAGTAATATTGGGGTGTACATTACTGGCTATGTTATTAAAGTGGCCCCTTATGTGAACACACCACAGCACACAGTATGAAATTATTTATCTGCGTTTAACCCATTTACCAAGTGAAGCAGTGGGCAACCATCAACCATCTAATTCAAGAGTTCCTCAATGGTGCCAGTAGCAGCCCTGGGATTCAAACCCACAACGTTTTGATCATACGGGGAACTTCTTAACCACTACTCCACCAGCTGCAGTCACATTTGCAGCTTTTAATGCAAAAAATGCATCTGTCATCCTCTAACTCTTCATCAGTCTCTGACCTTTCAGCCAACCAATCATAACTCCAGGAAGACTGCTGATACACTTATAAAAGCACCACTTTTAATACTATGCTGGTGTCTCTCCTGTGGTCCACCACTCAAATGTGGTCCTGTTGTGGTCCCTTTCCTTTGATTGACAGGATAGAAGGAGACTGATAAACTGTGCAGAAATGGAAGGATGTGAACCAACAAAATGCACCTATAAAGTAGATGTGTCTTATCAATGAGCGTTAGATGTGGTGTTCATGCTAGTAAACTGTTTATGTGCACTTTTGCTGACTTTGGTTTGGCTCAGTATTTTCTACAGCTGATTCTGAAAGCGACTTTGAGCCTGGGAAAGGCACTACTTCATTAAGGTGGAATAGAGAAAAGGAACTAAATCAACAAAACGTCCAAAATGTCGAAACCACTGTTTTCTATGTCACTGTTGTTATCAAATAAAAACATATTTTTTGCTGCAGTGGTTCCATAATAATCCTACAACTCATCATTCAAGTTGTTGAAGAAACTGTCAAAATAATGGAAAATGTTATTTGTGTCCCGAATGATGAACTGATGATTTCATGATCTCTGAGAAATCTGTTGGAACCCGAGAGTGTTATGAAAAACACATTGACAAAGTCTGTCATAATATTAACGAGAATATTAACTATTATCTATAAAGCAAACAAAATATCAAGAAATTTATATATATAAAGAATTACAGTGTGTTGATTAACATTTAACACCTTATTAGTGTTCGGAAATGTTCCTAAAATTCAATAAAACATTGTCTCATTAATTACAAAAATAATAAAAGAACGGCAGCTTTTTCATTTCAGTCTCTACAACCATACAATTGAATGTAATGAACATGCATTGAGTTGAAGAATTAACTCTGTTAATTTCCTCTGTACGCATTCGCCGGGCCTCTGAAAGAGCGTGAGCCGGGGTCCGCTTCCTTCTCCCCGTTTCCTAAGCGTCTACGTGTGTGTGTGTGCGTGGTGTGTTTGTGCATGCCTGAGTGTGTGTCTGTGTGTGTGCTTACACAAGCTTTAGATCACAGCCTCTGCATGTGTGTGATAAAAGTTACAATGGCTAAGGAAACGTCTGCGAGCTGCTGGTTTATCCAGCTCAGCCTTGAGAGCAGAAATGTATAGCAAGTTTATGCTGGAGGTCTGAGTCATGCATCACTCACAGACTGTATCACCCCTGGACAGCTTTAAACATCCGAATGTCCCGCAACAAGGGACAGGCCACAGGTTTACCACACATGAGGACAGTCCATTATCCATGATGACCTACAGTGTGTGAGTGTGTAAAAGTGTTGGAAAACTTAGCTGTACACTTTTGTTTACAGCTCCAAACCACTATTTATGTAAACTTCTAAACCACTTCAACTGTAATTTGTTTATTTAACTGTAAGATTTACAACCGCCTCTCGTTCTAACCGCAGCATTTTGTGCACGTAGCAGAGCGGATATAAGACGGAGTGTTTTCTGCATTTTAGTATTTTATTAGGACTTTATTTTATATTGTACCTTTGTGTCTGAGGAGTCGTTGCATAAGCACCTTCCTCTGGGATCAATACAATTTTCTGATTCTGATTCAAAGCCAAAAATCAAACGTGATTATCTGTTGTCACCAAGGAAACAGGAGGGCAGATTAAGAAGGGTGAAAAGAGCTCAAATGACAGAGCTCACCACCAAGCAATTAAAGCGTCTTTCATAAGCCGGGCCCACCTGGGCCTGCGTCGGGGTTTCATCTGCGGCCTGAGAGTGGAAGCACCACTCTGTGTGATTGTTCATCCTTCTGCATCATTATGGCACAATTAACGTGCTTGTGTTCACATTCGCTTCAGAAAATTAGGACGGCAAGTGTGGATTTTAATCAACTGCTCTTTGCAGACCATCAGTTCCACAGAGTAAAAGAAAACCCGCCTTTTTTTCAGGCCAGTAAAAAGCCCCGCCCCAAAGCCCACCCCCACCCCCCTAAGATCAGATTGGCTAATAGCCCATTATACACAGAATCCTCCAGTTGCAATCAATTAAACTGATCAAAAGATGTGAGGCAAACATACATTTGTAATTGTTTGTTTGTTTGTTTGATTGATTGTTTGCTTGTTTAAAAATATGAAAACCCCCCAATCTAAGATAATCTAATCCCCTAAATGCCACGCTCCTCACCTGAGACCGGTGGCTGATTATAATTAGAATAGCTCATTATCATTAGAATAACTAATTATAATTAGTCTAACTCATGATAATTAGAATTTCCTAAACAGAATCCTCCTATGACAATCAAATAGACCAAAATATGTGACGCAAACTAACAATTATATTTGTTTGTGTGTTTGCTTGTTTGTTTGAAAATATGTGAAAATCCCCCATTCTAAGAACGTAAACCCTGCTCCAGTAGCCCCGCCCTCACCTGGGATTGGCTACTAGCTCATTATAGTCAGAATTTCTGTGAACAGAACCAGTCAAACAGACCAAAATATGTTTACCAATTATATTTGTTTGTTTGTTTTTTGTTTGTTTGTTTGTTTAAAAAGTTGTAAACCCCAAAGAACTGTACCCCTGCCCCTAATAGCCCTGCCCCCCTACCTGATATTAGCAAACAGCTCAATTGAAGAAGGATTTCCAAAGCAGAATCCTCTAGCAGCAGTCAAACAGATCAAATTATGATCCTCCTGTGGCAATCAAATAGATCAAAATATGTGATGCAAACTTACAATTATATTTGTTTGTGTGTTTGCTTGTTAGTTCAAAAATATGTGAAAATCCCCCATTCTAAGAACTTAATCCCATCTCCAGAAGCCCCGCCCCTCACCTGAGATTACAAGCAGAATCCTCCAGTGGCAGTTAAATAGATTGATCCAAATATGTTACCATTTTATTTGTTTGTTTGTTTAAAAAATCTATAAAGCCCCCATGTCTAAGTCCCTAATTGCCCCATCCTCGTCTGAGATTGGCTGATAGCTCATTATAATTGAAAAGTCCCTACACAGTATCCTCTAGTGGCAATCAGTTAGAAGTATGAAAATATGTCACAAACTTTGTTTCTGTGTTTAAAATATGAAACACCACTCATCAACTTAATGCTTCTACAGTGGCAGTATCCTAGTGCGTAAAACACTGCAAGATCAAACAATCCGCTTTCAATCATAATGTCCTTGAGCAAAACATTTAACCCTCAGCTGCTCCAGAGGGACTGTCCCTGTAAATACGATTGTTAGTGGCTCTGGATAAGGGCATCAGACAATACCCGATTTACCTTTACCCCAACCACCATACCCCTCCCATGAGATTGACTGATATCTCATTATAACTACAATTTTACTGAACAGGATGCACCAGCATCAATCAAATAGACTGATCAAAATATGGGACCAATTTACAAGTTTGTTTACAAATATGTAAAAATCCCCCATAGGATAACACATTGCACCTAAATGGCCTATTATCCAAGCAGAAGCATAAAAAAACTTTTCAAAAACATGACATCATTGAGCTATTGAAATGAAATGTGAACGAGTGCTTGAAAACACTGACTGGGAATTTGGAGAATAAAAATCATTATTTACCTATAAGCCTGGTAGCTAGTGATCTGGCAACCCTTGCTTCCTCTTTCCTGTATTTCTCCGTCTGAGGACCGAGCAATGACGTCACGAAACGCATCACGACCCACAACATTCACGCAAAGGCAAAACAGTCCCGGGCAGAAAAAGTTGTGAGAGCCAGTTCTGTTTTCTTTAATTAGGCGTTTCCATTAAGCGGAAATAAAAACACCCGTGTTGCAGAAACCATCAGTCTCAGAGAGCGAGAGCAGCATTCCTGACCAGTCTGGCCCAGTGAGGCTTTTGGGAAATAGGTATATTTTTTCTGTGCACAATAGTTTTGTACTTTCCCAAACAGAAACTGTTTATAACTGCAATTGCGTTTTTTTGTCTTGTTGCCTGCATCCAGATGTATGTTATGTATTTATACACACACGCACACACACACGCATATATATATGATTAGAGATTATTAGAGATTAGAGTCTTATTAGAGATCGCATGTTTTTAGAAACACTCCATAAAATAATGAATTAATTATTCCTGTAAGTACGTGATGAATGGGGAAGATTTTGCAGGACTTATATTTGGCATTTTGCATTTAACCGTTTGCACCAAAAATATTAAATATCGAGAAATTGGGCTCGAGCTGGGTGTGGACTGGCGCGTGTCTGTGAGCGGGTCGCGCGCTCCGGGTCCCGCAAGGCCGATGGGGGCGATAAGCTTCAGCTGTATGATAATGAAGCCCTGCTACACACTCACACCTCCTGAACTCCTGAACAGAGAGAGCAGTCTGGCTGCATGTGCAGGAGACTCATCACTCACTACTGCAGGTCAGGCAGAACATAACGAGCCTTCTACCTCACCTGAGGAGCACAGGAACATCCTTCACAAAACACAGACCAGAGTTCAACTCTTAGGGAGGAATCGTCTCCTACATTAACACCTGCACTTCATAGGTGATAGTGTTGATTACAGTTTCTACGAATAACAGCAACTTTTATTAGTCGTGTTTCTAATACTATTTAATGTTAGATTAAGCCTTAAATCACTTTATTTAAACTCTAAACGATATATAGATAAAACCTCTCTCTTCTCGCACACACACGCAAGTCAAGTCAAGTAGAGCTTGACCTGACACATTGGCTTAGATTTGTGGTCTTTATTTTGAGGTTTAGATTGTAAAACATTTTCAAGAAAAGTAACTGCTCACTAAATACGTCAACAGATGTCAGTCTGTCAGTCCTTGGTACCACTGTAACGCTTTGCATGATGAGGTGCTGCCAGCTCAGATGTGAACATCGTTATTGTTCGGGCAAATAAGGAGGAGGAGGAGGAGGAGGAGGAGGGGCGTGTCAGAGGCAGCCAAGTGGGCGTGGCCTCCGTGACGGACGGTTTATGTAATGAGCAGCGCGGACACAAAGCCGTATAAATACTGAGGGACGCGAGAAACAAGACTTCATTCACTTCTTAAGAAGACGAGCGTAAGGAGAAACACCCCCACGCCAGAACCCAAACACACACACACACACATACACACATATACATTCACACACACTCTGGAGACCCCTCATGCACAAAGCGACAGGCATCGATGTGACCACAGTGGAATAGTGACCATGCACGGTGGTGGGATAAGAGTGGATACTCCTCTTCTGGCTCAGCTTCACCTTTTGGGATAAACAAAAAAAAGCTGCAGGAATTTTGTTTTTGTTTTTATTTTTGGTGGACACGCGCCCAAGGACGTGAGGAGCTCGCGCGCAAAGGAATATACGCCTTTTATACGCTCAAGTGCTTTTTTTTTCTTTTTCGCTTTGTATCTCCCTTTTTGTTATTAATTTTTGCAACCCTTGGAGTAAGAGCTCGTAGGGGAATAGAGGCTACTGAAGCAGCTGCCCCCCCACCCCAATCCAAAGGGAGCAGCAGCAGCATGGCAGCTCGGCTCACCTTCCTCCTCGCGCTGCTCTCCACGCTGATTACGCAGGTAAATACCCCCAGCAGCGCGTGCACAGGGGGTAGAAGACCCTGGCTTTCAACCCCCCCACCCCTTCACCACCCACCTCTACAACCATCATCATTACTATCATTATTGTCGAGAGTGGACCAGTGTTCATATAGATGCACGTTATAAAAAATGCATTGCGTTTTCTTTACCCCTCCTTTCTCCCCTCCTTTTAGATGTTAGGGTCTGGTGTTTTTGAACTGGACCTTCACGAGTTCAAGAATTTCAAAGGTCTTCTGGCCAATGGAGAGCAGTGCAGGCCTGATTGCAGGACTTTCTTTCGAGTTTGCCTCAAAAACTACCAGGCGGTGGTCTCTCCAGGGGACTGCATCTTTGGCACCGCAGTCACCCCAGTGCTGGGCACCAACTCCTTCAGGATAGGGGCTGGAACTCAAGGCACACTACTTCGACTGCCCTTCAGCTTTGGATGGCCGGTAAGATGTGATAAAGCTGCTATTTTTTGCTTACATTTTAACTAAAAGCACATTATACTAGGATAAAGAAAACTGTACAACAACTGTTCAAATACTCTAACCAGGATTTGCAATGCTGTTGATACTTTCACACACTATTGTATGAGCAGACTTCCCTCTCTGGATGTCATTACGACTTTGAGTATCTTTAAAAGCGCTCTATAAATAATTTTTATTATTATTATTATTATTATTATTATTATTATTATTATTATTATTATTATTACAAATACAGGTTTCTCTTTTTCTCCCCCGTCCAGGGATCATTTTCTTTGATTATTGAGGCCCGATATTCACCTGTAGGTAAGTGGATCAATTTTCAGCCACTAGAGGGCGACACCACTGTATATATCCTGCATTGAACCAAGCATCTTTATTACTAATATTAATATTATTTTGAAATATTTGTAGCTGTATTTCAGTTTGACTAGTTTGACTGAAGGTTTGTTTGCAGTAATTCGTCTTCTGCAGTTTTTTTCTTTTCTTTTCAAATGTCACGCTTCACTGAGAAACCCCACTTTGTTTCTCGCTCCAAAACACCTCCACATTCTCAGAGCCCAAAACAATTGAAACTTCCTTTAGTTTATTTTTGGCGTGGGAAAGCTCAGTGGGCTTTGGTGAGAATACTCAGCGCTTGCCAAAACCATCCGACTGCATTTTCCTGTATTTTACACCTTTCTGTGTCCCCGCCCTTTGGAGTGGGATAACAGCATGGGAATGTTTTGCTTGACTTAAAGGAAAAGGAAATTCATTTTACCCTTATACATCACAGCGGCCCCGAACCCAGAGCCCATCTGTCACACCACAGAGAGACCAGAAGCTTTAATATACCTTTAAGGAGAGAAAAAATCTAACAATTTTCTTTTGTATTTTTTGTAATAAGGTTCCAAATAGGTTTTATATTTTGTAATATTTCCAATATGATTTTATAATGGTTCTGTAATTGTCTGATGTGGTTTCTTAGTTGTTTTACAACTAAGAATGATTCCCTGGTGTGGTTCATAATGGTGCTATCATTTTGTGAAATGGTTCTGTTACTTTGTGATATGGTTCCATTATAGCTCTATAACTTTGTAATATGGTTCTATAATGCCTCTATCATTTTAAGATATGGTTCTAGAGTAGTTCTAGAACTTTGTGATATGGTTCTATAGTAGTCATAACTTTGTAATACAGTTCTATAATGGCTCTATAACTTTGTGATATGGTTCTATCGTTGTTCTACAGTTCAGTGATATGGTTCTACCGTTGTTCTACAGTTCAGTGACATGGTTCTATAGTAGTTCTACAGTTCTGTGATATGGTTCCATAGTAGATCTGTAGTTCTGTGATATGGTTCTATCATTGTTCTACAGTTCAGTGATATGGTTCTATCTTTGTTCTACAGTTCAGTGATATGGTTCCGTAGTATATCTACAGTTCAGTGATATGGTTCTATAGTAGTTCTACAGTTAAGTGATGTGGTTCCATCATTGTTCTACAGTTCAGTGATATGGTTCTATCATTGTTCTACAGTTCAGTGATATGGATCTATAGTAGTTCTACAGTTCTGTGATATGGTTCCATAGTAGATCTATAGTTCGTTGATGTGGTTCTATCGTTGTTCTACAGTTCAGTGATATGGTTCTATAGTAGTTCTACAGTTCTGTGATATGGTTCCATAGTAGTTCTACAGTTCAGTGATATGGTTCCATAGTAGATCTATAGTTCTGTGATGTGGTTCTGTAATGGTTCTGTGATGTGGTTCTGTAATGGTTCTGTGATGTGGTTCTATAATGGTTCTGTGATGTGGTTCTATAATGGTTCTGTGATGTGGTTCTATAGTGGTTCTGTGATGTGGTTCTATAATGGTTCTGTGATGTGGTTCTATAATGGTTCTGTGATTTGGTTCTATAAGGGTTCTGTGATTTGACCTTTATTTCTGTTTTTTTTTTCTCCTAGATTCAAACAGCCCCGACTCACAGATTAGTTCTTTTTCCATCCAAAGACAGTTGGAAGTAGGCCCTGAGTGGTTTCAGGATGTTCAGAGCGGGCAGCAGACGGAGTTAAGGTATTCTTACCGGTTCATCTGCAATGAAAATTACTACGGCGACAGTTGTTCCAAAATATGCTCGCCCAGGGACGACCGTTTTGGACACTACACCTGCAATCCAGATGGGCAGTTGTCCTGCCTCCCTGGCTGGAAGGGGGAATACTGCGAAGAACGTAAGCAATCAAGAGATCACCATCCACTGGCCTTTAGGCGATGGAGGGATTTTACTTTAGAATCTTGACCTTGCTTTCATAAAACAGACCTTT
>JBBMFX010000148.1:2718504-2730704 GCA_037832545.1 Rhabdalestes septentrionalis | reverse complement strand
AAGTTAAAAGGTATGTGTGCTTGTGTTCGTCTCAAAGGGTGTCCTCACACTAAGCACTGTTGCCTTATACCGGGCCCGTGTCCCCTTGTTCCCCCTCCCCCCTCCTACTCTACTGACAATATATCGTTTCAGCACATTAGCATTTAGAGCTTTAATTTACTGTGTGCGATTTGCATAATGTGTATAACTGATTTCAGTGCAATATTATTTCTGTATTATTAATGTCTATATGGTGTCTTTAAATTTATGAACATTTTTAAAAGGATGTGATTTTAGAGTTAAGCAGCCTTGTCCTAATTCAAACTCTTACACATGTGTCTATGAGACCAATGATACATTTGAAAAACTGGTTTAACTCTTTAAAACTGTGGGTTGCTAGCCAACATTAGACATGTGCAAATGTACACTGCATTCCAAAGTGTATCCAGAGTCACCATACTTTTTTTTTTTACTTAACAATGCATATGAGCTCATCTGGACACAAACAGCTAGTATAATATTCATAGAAAAGCAGCCTCATTATCTGTAAAGTGGCAATTTTTGTCACAGCACCAAGTGAAGCAGTGACATGGCACCCAGGGAGCAGTGATTGGGTATTGCACCTTGTTGAAGGGTCCCTCAGTGGTGCCATTGGAAGTCATGGGATTCAAACCCACGACCTTAATTTTCCCGTGGTAACACCATATCGAACAGGCCACCACCTGCTGGTGTTGATAAAAGACCAGCAGATAATAATAATGGCAAGCATTACTTTGACTGTCACAGGTGTACAATGACATTTTGGATGGTTTTCTCTAGAAAACAGGTGGCCATAGTCATTTAGAGAGATAATGGTTCCTGCCATAGAATAAAGAGTTTTTTTCTTGAGAAAAGGACAACAAACAGTCACACATGAGCCTAAGGGCACCACACCCAATGGTAAGCATCAGCTAGAGGGTTTAAAATCTCCTCAGCACTGGCCAGTGGGGCTGAGTATTTCATTCAGTGTGTAAAATGTTCATTTGCCATATGTGAACACACAAGAGCAGTGTAAACATGAAATTCTATGCATTACACACATTCAGTGAAGTTCAAGTGAAGCAGGCAGCAGCCAGGAACACAGTACCTAAGGACCAGTGTGTGGGGACAGTATCTAGCTCAAGGCTTCCTCAGCGGTGCTGCTAGCAGTCCTGGGATTGGAAAACAAAACCTTCCGATTGCATGGACAACTCCCTAACCACCAGCTGCCCAATACATTTGGGATAAAGTCTGTGATCCAGAACTAAGCCACAGTGACATTCACTCTAATCCTGCCTCACTAATATTCCTTGTGGCTGAATAAAACCAAATCCTCATAGAAATGTTCTGTATCTAATACAAATCTTTCCTATACGTGTGGAGGCTGCTACTGGGGTAAAGACGGGACACAGCTTATATGAATACCCTTAAACGTTGGATGAACATATGTTGTTTCCTTGTAATAAATGAGTCCAGATACATGCACATTTGAAAGAAGCCACGGTTGTAAATACTGCTGTTAATCTTATAACTTTGCGGGGTGTAAAAAACAGATTTTTACCTAATTTTACCAAAAGAACCCATCATTGCTGCACGTTTAGATCAGCTCTACGAATATTTTAATGTCAACCTGAACCTAGGTTGGTTTAAACATTTTAAACCAAGCCTCGTTTGTTAAATGCTTCTGAAACATAAAAATCGATTGAGGAATAGTTTCACATCACGAAAAGGACCCCAACATTTCTATTCAGTGAAAAATCTTCACTAAATGATACAAAAAAGCAGTAGCTGCTGTTAGCTACAGGATAAGCTAACCGTTCCTGCGTATTAGATGCAGGCTGTTAGCCTGATAGCAAGAGCTAGCCGTTAGCTTGGACAGACAAAACACACAAGACTACTTTATCCTTAAAGGTTTTTTTATAAACTGTTTAACATCTAACATAATCGCTCACACACTTAACCAGTTGAACTACAGCAAAACTTAACAAAATCGAACTTTTCCCTCACTATTAGCTTGTTAGCTTAGCAACCACCTTAACCTTGAAGTTATGGCTAGCGAGGCAGATTTTATGACTATTTTACAAATTATTTGCATGTTATTTGGTTTTTTTTATTCGTTCAAATTTTGTATTATTCCTTGTTCAAGATTAAACATTTTATTTATCTATACAAATGTTTATTCGTGTTTATGACGCCTTTTTTCTCCATTTTCCATTGCTTTTAGAATGGGGCCCTGTCTCTTTAAGGGCCATTCTGATCCTGACCTATTGCTCCTTGTGTCCGTATGCAACCACATCCTCACAGCAAATGGTCTAGCATTTAAAATAAAGCCTTCCTATAAGTGTGTGGAGTATCCTAGTGCAGCAAAGAAGGGAGAACCCCCTTATTTAACCCTTGAAACGTTGGATAAGACTGTCTACAGACAAAAATACATAAGGTGGGAGTATTTACACTTTTCTCACTGGGCATAGTAAGGCCAACATATAAAGTCTTTCTATAAAATGTGCTAGTGCAGTAAAAAAAAAAAAATCTTAGGACCCTTAAACCTCAGGGGAATGGATGGATAAGCAGGTGTCCACAGAAGAGACTGTCATGAAAATACATGAGTTCAGTAGGAAGTATTTACATTTTACACCCTGTGCTTGTTAAGGCTAAAGTATAAGGCCTTTCTACTATATGTGGAGGTTACTAGAGCAGTAAAGAAGAGAAAACCCTCTACTAATGCCCCTAAACGTTGGATGAGAGGTTGTCTATTGACATATACTTGTAGACTTGTAAATACTTGAGAAAAGTATTTATCTTCACAAAAAATGTTGCAACATCTAGTTTAAAGCCGTTCTATATGTGTGTGGAGGCTACTAGTGCAGTAAAGAATGTAGAACCCCTATATTTAGGCCCCTAAATGTTGAATGGGTAAGTGTCTACAGAAGACACCGGCCTCTAAATACCTGAGATAAGTTTGGTGTATTTACAGTTCACACACTGTGCCATGTAAAGCCAAAATATAAAATCATTCTATTAAATGTGAAGGCTACTAGTTTAGTAAATAAGGGAGAAACGCTCTATTTAGACCCTTAAACGTTGAAAGAGAGGATGTCCATAGACATAACTACATGAGATCAGTTGGGAGCATTTACAGTTTACATCTTGTGCTTGGTAAGTCCAGACGTGTGTCAGGCCAGGGCAGCTGGAGTCAGCCTCGGTGCCTCTCTGGCCCATCTAAATGCCCCCCGTCTGCCCCTGCGAGAAAAGGCAGAGCTGCTCTTTTTCTTCCCCGTTTTCTAATTCTCTCTCCCTCCCGGCCATCTCCCCTCCCTCCATAAACACGGGCTCACCTTCGTCCCCCCACCCCGTCGTGTGCTGCCCCCCGTCTCTCGCTCCGTCTCGTCTCCGCTGCTGCCGACTCTTCAGCTCTCCGTCTCCAAAATGGCGCTGGCGAGCGGAGGGCGAGGGGCCGAGAGGAGCTGAGGCGGCGGCAGCAGCAGAGAGGCGGCCACTTTCAGCGGAGAGCAGCGAGCACGGCGCCATGGCGAGGACGGAGCAAGGAGCAGCCATAACAATCAATCCCACATCTCCAACTTGGACACCAAAAACACACTTCTCAACGTAGTATCACCTCGTTAGCTATCACTGAAGCAATATTATCCCTATTTACTGTAAACCCAAACGTTTTGTACCATTAGCCCTTAGACTATTGACTTAATTTAGAGGTGTGCTTTGCACAACTCGATTATTAATGTCTGGAGACGGAGGCGCTGTCTGGGTCGGCCGTGACGTCGAAAGGATTCGAAACATCGTGAGAATGTGGTTTCGCGATGTTTCAAGGATTTGACGGGTTTTGATGTTAAACATCGCGAGATCACATACTAAACGGTTTTATTTTACTGTAAAAGCACTTGGTTAGAGTTGTGAAGTCCCTTCTTTAGAGACTTGAGTGTGTAATTATTGGTCTCACAATATGGTCATAATAGGAATCAGACTTCGAAAATGAGCATAGTCTGCACGCAACAAATACGATTCGGTTTTATTTTACTTTAAAAGCACGTGGTTGAAGGTGTGAAGTGGCTCCTTCAGTTGTAATCAACTGTAATCATATGTCTCATGATAATGACCATAATAGGAATTGGACAAAATATCTTGAAAATGATCCGGAGCTAAAACGTTATCATTATGTGCAATAGTCCTATCTAGTCAATGCTACAGTGTTACTATTTACTACTGATCGATCCTCTGTGCAATAACATACTTCTTAGCCGGGAGTATCTTAGAATTCACTTAAATGTCAATTACTTATCTATAGTTTTAATACCCAGCCTGTTTGTATATAGTGTATTGTATTTTCATATTGTTTATATCTACTGATTTTAATTTAATTTGCTTTATACTTTATATAGTTCTTGTCTCTGTGTCTTTGCAGACGTAACATAACTATATACTACAAGGTTTTATTTTACTGTAAATGCACATGGTTGCCCTACTTTAGATGTCAAAGAGACTTGTGTGTGTAATCAAAGGTCTCATTATCAAAATATGCATCAGATAAAAGACCTAGTGTTTCGGAAGTTGCCCATGTGATCAGATGGATATGGGTTCGAATCCCAAGACTGCTAGCAACAGTGCAGACAAACCCTTGAGCAAGATACCATCCCCACACACTGCTCCTCAGGCACTGGCTGCCTGCTGCTTCACTTGATAAATGGGTTAAATGCAGAGAAACAACATCACCCTGTTCACTTTGTGTGTTGTAAGATGCTCACTTGTGACTATAATATGCCACTTCACACAACAAATTGGACTCACATACTCAAGAACCCAGTGCACCATCTTATCTTCTTACAACTGCAAACATCAGATAACAAGTCCAAATTAATCAGAATTCTTTAATATTTCCTGTTGCATACAATGTAGAGGGCAATCCCATTGGTCTTGATTATACCTTTATGAACTGAAACATTAAATAGGGTTGTACAATTAATTTTTTAGGGATGCTTGACAGCATATAAAGCAATCCTGCACACACAAATATACAATTAAACAAGTTTACACACAGCCCTAATGTTAGTTAAAATATTTTTCCATGATAAATGCATCCTTTCCAGGAATACTGACATTCTTTCATTCATTCATTCAATCGGCAATATAAAGATTTTCTAAGCGCTGAGGAGTTGATGCATTAGTGGTTACATTTACAAAAAGATTAATCCTTGCAACACAACTGTTTCACGAGTGCTATGGTGGAGGCATGAACTTGCAGATTGAACAATGTAGCAGAGTTATAGTCCAGTGAGTGCTTTCTTCAGTCTTAAGGTTTAGAGCCAGCTAGACATCTCTTCCTCAAACTTCTGTGGATCAATAAATGGCTTATCAATAGATTTGATCATAAGCTCGCCACAGTAGGCACACTCGGAAGCGATGAGGTCATCAATATCTGACTTTATTTGTTCTCGGCTTCCCTGGCCCTTTCCTAGGCTGACAGTGTCCTCTTCTTTGGGCCTGTGACGGGACTTGGTTGTCTGAGTAGTGGCGGCGAGCTTTTTCTGAAGTTCTTCCAGCTTATTTTGCTTCAAGGTAGAAAGGTGAGGGGTGACCTCCTGAAAAAGACAGTCATAATGGAACATGTGTCCACATAAGAACAGATAGAAGGGCCTGTTGAGTAAGGGGAAGTCACAGGTAGCACATTTCTCTTGAGACTCCACCACACCGTATTTGTTCCTCATTTCCTGGATGTCCTCACGAATGCGTTTGGCACTTTCAGTGGCCTCTTCCATCTCTTGTTTCAGCTCCTCAATATGCTGGTTATACTCTTCCAAAGAGTTGCATATCGCCTCCTTGAAGTGGTCAATTGTGACAAAGTCTGGAAAGAAAGGCAATATGTCCTCAATCTTCAGTAGGTTGCAACTAGACAAACAGTTCATTGCTTTCTTCACATCCTTCTCCTCTTGTACAACGTGACGAGCAATTTTCAGCCACAGCTTCTTCCTCAGCTCCTCATCATCCTCTGGGAGGTCGGCGCACGACTTGGCCAAATCAACGTCAACCTTAACAGGCAATCAAACACACTCTTTAGATACTGTACATGTTGTAATTGTGAAATACATTCAATTAATTACATGTAAAATCATATAAAAAGTGTGCTTACTTGTAAGGCTAGATCCACAGCTTCCTCATACAGCTCCATTATCTTGTAAACCAAGACACAGGCTTGAAGATATCCATGCTCAGCACAAAGGCGTAAGGCATATTTCAAGTCATAGTTGATTTCTGAAGCATGAGTACCTGCCTGCTCAAGATACCAGAGCAAAGAGTCTGGCTTGTATTTGGCATAAAGTGACAGGAGGTAATTATGAATGGCCTCCTCCTTAACATTCAGCTGATACACACAGAACTCCATGTAACGGATTGTCTCGTTGATCTGCTGGGTGCTGCCTATCTGACTGTAGTTGACCAGAGCTGGTATCAGCTTCTTAGGATCCAATCGATTTCCCATTTGAATCCAGGCATCCACCACCTTTTTGGGAATGTGCTGCATGAGAACTGGGGAGAACTTGTAGAAAAGTTTTTCATCACAGTGCTTGGAGAGCACCTCTAAGGCCGCACTATAGTCATCATGCTGGCAATGGTGAGAGATGACCCTCTCATAATCCTGCATTATAACAGAGAAGTATACCATGTCATCCACATTGCCATGGCTTGCCAAAAGATCGTAAATGGTGCTCCTGTTATTGTAGAAGAACTCCTTGTGCTTAGAGTTACAGAGGAAATCACGGAACTCCTCTCGGGTTGCCAGAAAAAGGCCATTCTTGCTGTCATTTGCCTCAAGTTGCCCAAGTCGGTTCAGGTAAAGCTCAGTTAACCAGGTGACCAGGAGGGTGATCTGGGTCTTCTCACTCGACTTAAGGTTACCCAACTTCTTCAGCAGAAATTCCTTCAAGGCGTCCTCCTGCTTGGCTTCAATAAACTTCAAGGCGATCTCCTCAAAGTAGTTCTGAGTGAGAGCATAGCATTTAGCGCTCTCGAGATAGCGTTTGTTCTGGAAGCAGTGCTCGGCCTCCTTTGCCAACACCATGTCCATACACTCGGGTCGATCCCTGCAATACTCTTTGGCCAGGTCAAATTTGTTCATGCTCATGTACATCTGCCAGACGTCTCTTGATTCCTTCTGAATGTGATAGCGAAAGACAGCTTTCTCTGTATAGATCCAAACCAGGCCACCTACAGGATCTTTGATCATTTTTTTGAGCGAGCCAAACTTGTCTGGGAACACATCTTCATAGACTACTTGCCCATTCAAGGTACAAATAGCTTTAACACGGTCGGGGAGCAGGAGAAGAAAATGGAACTGGGTGAGTACGATGGAGATGGGCTTGTTGAAGCTGAAATCAATATCAGATGTGTACTCCCACACCTGAACGTCACTGAGAAGAGAGTCGGGTCGCACATAGTCCAACTGGCCATACAGAACACCGTTGCCCATCATCCACGCAAAGGATTTGGGGCACGATCTGAGCTTTGAAGTGTAGAAAGCTATTTCACTGTAGCCCATATTAACAGGAAACTCCTGAAAGCTAGGTAGGAGGTCCTGATTCTGAGCAAAAATGGAGCTGAACCCTTGTTGCTCAGTACCTTCGGCCAACTTGCCCACAAACTGAAAAAGACGTTTGCGAGTCGTCGCAATGATGAAGTACTTTGATTCTATCCCACGTTCCACCTCAAGGCAACAGACCGGGGCTGGTTTGCCATCCTCCTCCAATGAATGAACTTGCCTGAAGTACTGGTCAGGGTTAGTGTTGAACAGACTACCCTCTGAAGCAGAGATCTCTGCCTCAAAGATGATGCCTTGACTGGTTCCAACCAGAATCGGGCCGGTGTTGGTCTCGGAACCCAACAGTTTGTTCCAGCCCACACTCTCTATTAGATGGCCCCTCCACCGGGAGAGACTGCGAACTTTTTGGGTGTTTCTGTTCAAGTAGACGCACTCGTTTGTGGTCAGACTAATCACCAGGTGAGAACCTGCAACACAAAGAATCAATTTTATTTCTATGGTGCACTGCATACATTAGAGCAAATAAGAAAAAAATCTAATAGGATAAACCATCATGGCTGGTGCATAAAAATTCAATTACAGCAAGGAATGTGCAGTAATCATGCAAATAATATACATAATATACATAATAAAGAGCACATAAATGCTCCCAATACTGATACGAGTTACTGGCGCACATATAAAAAATGTAATTTACACATTCAAGGCAACAGGACAAGTTTTATTACTATTATAAAACATTTTCATCAGTTTAGTTTAGCTTTTTTGGTTTAGAAGTCTCTTTTTAAAATTCAGTGACACAAGAATTTCCTGGAAACACTCATCATTATTTGATGCCAAATCAGACAGAATCCGGAAGATCGTGCTGTCACATTCCTCAGATTTCTTTTTTTATTTGTTTCTTGCGACCTTAAAGAAAAGTCTGTAAAGTGTTTATTTATAATGTAATGTAAGGCTGAATTCTAACGTTTGAGTTAATGTTATAATTTGTTTCTCCTGAAATCTTAATATTTGCTACCAATGGAGGTCAATCTAAGAAACCGTGTATGGTATTTACTATCTACAGTTCCAGTCACATGAAAGATAAAGACAAAACACTGCTGAAATGAAGTTTCCACACATACAAACTAAGACATAATCACCTGTCGGGTCCAGAAACAATTTGTGTACTTTACTATCATCCTTTCTCCCCAGTTCAGTCTGGTTTGGCTGATCTGGTTTTCCAAGGTCAATCCTAGGAAATAGAACAATTAAGATATTTTTTATTTACATGACATGAAGAAAACTGCATTTTTATCATCAAACCAGTAAATGCTCTTTACAGCTATTTTACACACATTGCTGATATAGTGGAAGAATATAGTGGAAGAATATAGGACTTAACACCTCGGATCAGGTCTGCAAGTCATTATCACAAATTCTCTCCGAGTACTGACATGGTGACAGACTAAAAAATGCAAATGAGCTTCTAAACAATCATAGTGTTTCTGACAGACTGACCAATCACAGCTCCAGGTGAGTAACTGGATGTTCTGATCAATTGAGGTTTTCATGTAATCCTAAAAAGTCTAATTTTAACTGTTAAATGTGTTTGTGAATAGGAGCATGAGTGGATGGGGCTAAAATGCTGTAACAACAATAAAGAGAACCATGTTAATGTGTTGGTTTTGTTCCATCACATAATTTATGATTTGAAAACAGACTGTTTTTGTGGTTTATTTTCCATATACAGAATGTATAGATGGGAGTGTGAATGCATCACATTAATTTACAGACATTAAGCCTTTTAGTTCCATTTTTTGTGCCCTTGAGAGGCACTGCAATATGTAGCAGTGAAATCAGAACCCTGATATTTTGTTTATATCATTTAGCTCTCAAGCATGAGCTGTTAACGGTCATTAGAATCAGAAGTTAACGTGGAATAAAGCTACATCAGCTTTGAGACATTTTAAAAATAGACTGAAAACACATTTGTTCACCTGCACTTATATGATTAATTAAGGAACTACACCCTTAGTGTATACTTTACATATTTTTCTATATATTCTCAATGTATTCTTAGGTTTTCTCTTCATTTTAGTTATTTTACTTGTTTTAATTTCTTTTCAACAAACTGCACTTCTTAATTCGGTAGCTGCATAATTGATTTCTTCTATCCAGTTCTATGCTATACTCGAATTATCTGTGTAGAGAATGTGCTATATAAATGACCTTACTTTACTTGTGCAGGATTTTCAAGCACAAAACAGAGTCAGATTACCAAGGATTTAAGGTATGAACATAATCTAATCAACAAAAAATGTAACAACCATCCCAATTAGCACCAATCATCTAAAGGGACATTGACAGGCTTTGGCACTAATTCCTGGGTATGTGAATGCTAATTTACCTCAGAAGGGTGTCCTTCCCAAGACTCATGCACAATTGGTTGTTACAAACTGCAAAGTGGTTGATCTTCTCAGGGGGTGAGAAATCGATCCGCTGTTTGTTGAATATGGGCTTTTCTTCCTCCAGACGCAAATTCACAAACCCTGCAATAAACACAGAGCATCAGAGGGTTTATCCTTACTCTTCGCCTCGTTTCCCCATATGATCACCAGTGATGAGGATGAAAATGACACATTTGTCACATACAACATATGGACAATAATTTTGGGACATCTGACCATTACAACAACTGGGACTATAATGACATTGCATTCATACAGAGACTTTAATATGGACCAACCCCATTGCAGCTATAACAGCTTCCAATCTTATTAGGAGTATTTCCACAAGATTTGTGGAAATCTGTGCTCATTCATTCTGTAGATCATTTGTGAACTTAGCAAACCATGTATTTATGGACCATGCTTTGTGCATTGGGGCACAGTCGTGCTGGAAAAGAAAGGGCCTTCCCCAAACAGTGTCCACATAGTCGGAAGCATGGTGTTTACCAAACTATCTTGCTCTGCTGAAGCATTAAGCTCGCCCTTCACTGGAAGTAAGGATTCTAGCCCAATCCCTGAAAAAAAGGGTTGTCCCAATCATTTTGGTCATATCGTGTAAACATACTAATGTCAGGTCGATTTACCTGAATGGGTGATCCCAATCATGTTAGCTGAAGACATACGGGAGGGCTGGGCAGAATGACGGATTGCCTGTGAGTCTTCGTACTCGTCCAGGATTGATGCCATTGTGTTTCTACCCTTTTATATCGGAGCAGAATCTGTTTTTAATACTGAATAACCACCATCTGCACCATTTCAAAACCTCCTTAGCCAGTTAGCTATCAGCCACCCAGGTCATACCTTTTCAACCTTTTTTAACACCGTTTAACCACTTTAAGCGATTAACACGAAATCGGTAACGTCAATATAAGCACGCAAAGAATGTACACGGCGCAAAAAAGCATGAATTATCAAGTTAAAAGGTTTTAGTCTGGAGAAACCGTCCAATGTTGTGGGAAGCGCCTCTCTGTCAGGTGACCAGAGTCATGTGGCCGGGCGGACCGTTGACTGCATTATTTTAGTCTGTCCCCAGAGGGCGCCGTTTAGTCACGGTTAATTTCTCTCAAGTGTACTCACGAATGTGTGTAGTCTGCTTTTATTTTGAAGGATAATTAAATTACTTAACTATGTTTAAGTAGATTGATTGTTTTTCTATTTTACTGAATGTGTTATAACCTCATACCAAAACGATTTTAAAGTGTCTCATATATTCATCATTTGACATGATATCTCTGAATTTTAATCATGCTCATGGTTAATTTAAAAAGCCTCTATACTTCCCCTTTGAAGTGTAATTAATCGCTCCAAATTCATTTTGAATGTAATTTGTTTTATTGCTTTTATTTGGACGTGTAATTGATTTATTTTAGTTTATATTTAACTTTATATTTTTTCTATTTTTCTTTATTGAATGTGTCATATTACTGTTGTAAGACAATTGCGACTGTAATTAAACATCCCCAAATATATAAACTCTACTTTTTTAATTTGAAGTGTAATTAATATACTTTTAATAATATACTAATATACTAATTAATATACTATTTTTTCTGTTCGTGGTAAGTCTATTTAATACGTTTGTTTCTTTATTCTATTATAACATCAGTAGTATTGTGATCAAATATGCACTCAATTATATCGTTTCTGTCCTTTTCATTTGAATTAACTATTTTTTTACTTTTTCTGTGTACGTATATTTTTTATTTTTTATTTGTATAATATGTTGTTTGGTATAACGTCAAATCGTGATGATTGTAGTTTCCCTTGAATTTACTTCTGAATTTGAGCAGGCTCTATGCTTTTATTTTGAAGTGTAATTAATTTACTTTACCTTTTTCTTGTTTAAGTGTTTTTTTTTTTTCATTTTCTTGATTTAACGTGAAAATTACTGTCATTTCACTCAAATGTTCACGATGAATTTAAACAGTCTCTAAACCTTAATTATGTGAACAATTAACTAAACTTCTCTTCTTGTTGAATGTATTTTATTTCCATTTTTCTTTATGTAATGTGACATCGATCTGTCATTGCGACTGTTATGATTTTTTAATGGTGAGAAGTGAAGGATGTAAAGCTTGTACTTGAAATACCAGAATTATTTGATAACATTTGATTTATTTAGAAAGGGAAGTTTGTTGTTTTTATGTTGTTGCTTTGTTTTCAGTTTTAAC
>JBBMFX010000148.1:2687436-2703915 GCA_037832545.1 Rhabdalestes septentrionalis | reverse complement strand
TTAGATCTTTAAGTCCATCTCATGAAAAATCGGAGCAGGAACAAAGGTGTTGCGTTTATATTTTTGTTGAGTGTACAAACACCCATCTGGTATCTACACTTATTGTCCACTTTATCAGCTACTCTTTCCATAGAGATGCACTTTGTAACAATTTTTTATGCATATTATTTTATGCATATTATTCAAATAAATCATATTAAATATGATTAAATGGTCCATATGCAAAATGTGTTCAAAATCTGTTCCAATGTGTGGTTTTATATGGCTTTTCTATAGAAAAGTGTTTTTGTGACAGAGCAGGATAAACTATTATAAATATCACCGTTATATTTGTAGATTGTAGGCCTACATTGTAGGCGTTTTCAGAGATTGACAGGGGTCCGCATGGGCACTCTGACTGGTTTATGCTCAATGCGAAAGCTGTGTTGACCTCTTTCTGTCATAGCCAGCATTCTTTTTTTTTTTTTTTGCAATTTGTGCAACACTAGTTTTGGAATCTGACCACTCCTCACACCTTGTCCATCACTGCATTGGAGATGCACTGATCTAGTGTCTATTTTACCTACTTTCAACAAGTCAGCTTCAAGAATCAACTTGTAACAGTTGCTTAGAATATCCCTTGTAACCAGTCTGTTATTCACTTGAGTGCAACTAGAATGAGTGGTATTAATGTTAATCCAAATTTAAGTAACACATGTGTTACCTTAGGCCTTGAGTGAGAGGTTCAGTGGCAAGATTCCAGATGAGCATCTAACTAGCAACTCCTTCTTCCCTGATGAGTACTTCACCTGCTCCTGCATCTGTCTCAGCTGCGGGTGAGTTTGCATTTCTTTGTGGTGGAGCAGACAGTTGTACTACTGTGGAGCTCAGTATGTTTCCAACTAAAGTGTACCGTATGTGTTCCTTTCAGCTCGGGCTGCAAGAACAGCATGAACCACCTGAGGGAGGGAGTGGACCATGAGGCCAAACAGCGCTGCCGCTACTCCCCTCACTATGACAACCGCATTTATACATGCAAGGTCTTTTACACCTCTCAGCTCACAATATAAACTCTGAGTAAATGTTCAGGGTCCTTTGAGGATGTTTGATATGCTTATTTGGTGTGTAGGCATGTTATGAGAGCGGCAAGGAGGTGATTGTGGTTCCCAAGACAACAGCCTCATCTGACTCTCCCTGGTTTGGCCTGGCCATATACGCTTGGTCCGGGTACGTTCTGCTATTATTTATACAGTGGACCATATTTCTCAGTTTATTGCTCAAATAAAATAGTAATATTAATAAAAACTGATTTTGCAGGTATGTGATCGAGTGCCCAAACTGCTCAGTAATCTATAGAAGCAGGCAGTACTGGTATGGAAACCAGGATCCTGTGGACACAGTGGTCCGTACTGAGATTCAGCACGTTTGGCCAGGAGTAAGTTATAATTGATTAATCAGTGTGTATGTTTGGCTGTAGACAATTGTTACAACCAATAATATGGAGCCTTGATGTAAACATACTCAAAGATCAGTAATTTTGACCTATCTTGTATAGAAGATTTATAAGTTTGTTGTATGAACCTTCTGTATAACATGTATCTATGTATGTATGTATGTATGTATGTATGTATGCATGCATGTATGTATGTATGTGCCCCTCAGTGCTAAGACACATTAGCTATCTAGGTCACCCCTATCACACGATAGCTGTCTACAAACAACTCTGCAACATTAGTTACCAAGCACTGAAGAGTTCAGTTTCTGTTCTGTCATCATAAAGTTCATATTTATTTTCAAACACTGTTTTCCCTTTTTTTTCCTTTTTTTTTTAGTCTGATGGTTTCCTGAAGGACAACAACAACGCTGCCCAAAGGCTGCTAGATGGAGTGAACTTCATGGCTCAGTCAGTGTCAGAGCTGAGTGTGAAACCTGCCAAGGCCGTCACTTCCTGGCTCACAGACCAGATTGCCCCAGCGTACTGGAAACCCAACTCTCTCATATTTGTAAATGTCATTGCGTTCTTCAATTTTCCCAGTAGAATAAGGGAACAATGTAGAGCACATAACTATAAAAGATGGTTTTGGTCTGGAATGCTGCATTCTTTCTTTTAGGACGATAAGGTTTGTGCTATGTGTAATGATAGGTTTGTAAAGCACATGTTTTTGTTACAGATGGTGCTAGGTCAAATTTTACATTCCATCTTTTGTGGCTATAACAAGCAGACATAATCTTAAAGTGTGACACAGAACATTTAGTATGGTAGTATTACAGCACCCTATAGAGTATTTGTCTTGTTCCATAACAGAACTGCTACAAATGTGGTGAAGGCTTCAAGGATAATGATACAAAGCACCACTGTCGAGCCTGTGGAGAGGGTTTCTGTGATGGCTGCTCCTCCAAGTCCAGGCCAGTGCCTGAGAGGGGCTGGGGCCTCGCACCTGTGCGGGTCTGTGATGCCTGCTTTCAAAACAGGGGCATCCCGGAAGGTAAGTTCTTCGGTTTTCACAGATATGCTTTGGGCCACATTTGAAGAAACTATAGTGGAAGGCTATAATATACTTTCTTCTCCTCTTCATAGAGTTATGTACAATTCCAGAATGTGGTTGAGTTGCTTCAGTACTCGTGTTTTCTCTTTCAGAACTGTTAGATGCTGCTTTGGCAGAGGAGGAGAGTGGGACTTTGATAGCCAGAAAAGTGGGAGAGGCAGTACAGAACACTTTAGGAGCTGTGGTCACTGCCATAGACATCCCTCTGGGTTTGTGTCACACCTTTAACTAATATAGCCTTCCAATATGAAGCCATAGATTTATAAATGGCAAAATGCTGGACATTACATAAAGGCATTCAACAATAATACGTTTATCAAGGTTTCTCTGGTTACTAAAAAAACAAAAATGTCAAAATGTATACTTGTATCACAAACAGGTTTGGTTAAAGATGCTGCCCGCCCAGCGTACTGGGTTCCTGACCAGGAGATACGCTGCTGCCACCAGTGCCAACGTGAGTTCAGCGCCCGGCTGTCCATCCATCACTGTCGGGCTTGTGGACAGGGTGTATGTGATTTCTGCTCCCCTGACCGTCGCGCTGTACCCTCAAGGGGCTGGGACCATCCTGTTCGGGTGTGCATTGCATGTAACCAGAAGCCTGGAGACCTTTAGCAGGACTGGAAATCACACCATTCACTCAGACACCCACCCACCCCCGCACACAAGCTGCATTGGTTCAGCCCATGCAGAGAACGAAGCACCATGCTATAAAGCTGTCTGTCCTTTAAAGCGAGAGGAGAAGCTCTGCCTTTTCGTCTCAGCAATTTCACACGTTTATCAGCTCTGTTCTAGTTTTCAGTGGACTCCTGCTCCACTGAAGTCCAGTTCAGAACAAAGCAGAAAGTGAAGTGTCATATTTAATTTGCAGCTAAAATCAATTGGGGAAAACTTGACATTGACAATCCATTGCTTATCATGCTATATAACCCCCGGTCACTGTGCAGCCACCATGTGACTCAACTATCGCTTGGTCATATGAGGAGGAAATGTGCTTCATGTTCCCCACAGTTGGTGGATATGACCTGAAGATCACCAAATGCCCATCCTTTCACTATTATGGTCTGCTTGTGTCCAGGGGATGCCTGTACTGTAAGCAGGGGCAGCTGAATGGCCATTAAACTTGCAGCACGTGCTAGTTTACCGTACTTAAGCTTACGATGTTTTCAGTCCTTATTTTTCTTTTGACTTCTTACCCACTTCGGTGCATACCCTTAATGTAGTATATTAGGGAATTTTAACCCACTGTTTTGCCTCCTATTTAAGGAGCTAATTTCCTTAATCTTAGGATCTTCTCCATAACTCAGAACAATCTGTTTTATAACGGGATGATATTGGGAATTTTTTAAAGCAACTTTTTCAGTAAGCCTCATAAAGTGATTGACCTCCATACAGCTTGCAAAACACAAGCCATATAGAAACTTTAAGGAAAAGTGTAATATGTGGCGTTGTGTTGGTAGCTTATACACTACAATGCCAATCCACTTGTCTACATGTTCATAAAATCCTGTATTGCAATGTTAATATTCATATTTCAGTCATTAATATAGTAGCTGTCGTCATCTAGCCCGTGGTATGGGTTGATAGATTCATATAAAGCAGGGGTGGGCAACGCCGGTCTTGGAGGGCCGGCATCCAGCACAGTTTGATGATAGTTCTCCTACAACACTTTCACTAAACCTGACAATTTCCTGGGTGAGGTGAAGCAAGTGTTTCTGAGCAGGGAGATCACCAAAACATGCTGGACCACGAATCTCCACAACTGGTATTACTCACCCCTGATATAAAGGGTTCTCTGCCAAAAAAAAGCTTGTTTAATTTTGTTTTATTTGAAGTGTAATTTTAGGGTGACTGAATGTGACAAACAGATTTAAGTAACATGATTATCAGTAACTGTCATGTTTTATGCACCTATGCTGATTAAAGTAAACTTGAGTACCTCTCTAATGTAGTGTAGTGGTGAATCTTTGGGGCGATCCATGTCAGGATATGATATGTAATGAATTTGGAAGGTGTGAGAAAGGAAAACACATAAGCCGAGTGTCCAGTTACTCCAGGATTATGAAAACATTGAAGAGGATTAGTAATGCAGCACACTTGAGTTCATGAGCAGCAGGTGGTGCTGTAGCTCTATTTTAAAACGTTGGTACCCATACCAAAGTTTGTTTGTTTTTTAAACATACATATAATCTATTATTCAATGTATGCTATACATCTACAAGATTGTACTACTACTCCACTCTTTCATTTTCATTATGAAAGATATGAGTCTGACTGATATTTGATTTTATTGTAATTAGATTTCATGAACACAAATTGATTTGTTCTTGTTTTACAAAAAGTATACAAAGAAAGTTAAATGATAAAGTCTAAATGTAAGGTATTCCTCACATCCTTCTGAAATTGCACTTATGGAGGTTAAAATTCAAGTAGCTTCCATGTGTACAGTAGTAATGTGTATTAATCTAGTTAGCCATTTTGCTTGATGTTCTTCTTGGACCCCCATTGAAGACCAAATGCCCCAAACAGGTACACTGAAACTTGACCAGAAGAACACAGCTGTGAAAACTTGCGAATGGTTTGTGCATCTGTCTGCAATGACAAATGTTGCTGTGGAAATAGTTAGTGCGTACTCTGAATGCACTCAGTTTCACCCACAGCAGAAAAACATAATTTTTCACTTTTTGTTCAATAAAACAGTCCAGAAAACCAAATTTTACCATCAGTCACTAAAGCATGGAGTGTGTGACCAGTTACCCTTGTCCTTCCAGTGCTGTACCATCCTGGTAGTCACTGTTATATGGGTAGTAATAGAGATCATGTTGGACAGCCATCAGAAGGCCAGGCAGTCCTCTGCGACCACCTAGTTGAGAGGAGAAAACTATATTGGGGATGGAATCTTTCCCTGCAGGGTGTGGAGAGGGGATAGTCCTGAGGAGATTCCCATCTCTGAGGCTCCACATACGAGTATAGCAATCTTGGCCCACTGTAAACACAAGAGGGAATTTGAAGCTTATAAAATAAAGGCAAATCATCAGTAGGAGCTTAAATACACTGCAACCATCTTTTCCATGACCACAGGAGGTGTCTTCTGACATTGCTGTTTAAGAAATTAGAAGCTACTGACTGCATCAGCTAAGGTAAAATAAATTGTTTAATTATCCAATGGGAGGCTCTTACCTATTTGCTTAGTTAAATCCAGGTGGTGACTTATTAAATTTTTTTTTGGACGAGCAGCGTATATGTGACATTGGACCACTGATCAACATAAAAAAAGGTTCCAAACATTGTACCATGGCATGCAAAGCTTGATGTGTTGTCTTATTGTCTGAATTCTAATCAGGATTTGATAGTTTCTCTTGTTACATTTTTTAAAATCTGTGAAATGTACATATTTTATGTATCAACAAATTATCATAACAAGCCAAAAACAGAAATCAGGATGGCTGGAGAAAGTATTTGAAGTCAAAACAAATTTAGCAATACAACTCATTTTTATGATAAGTATAAGAAAATGAAAAAATAAATAAGGATGGGAAAATACTTTACCTGCTAGTACCAGTCCTTCTCGCTCACTCAGGTGAAGGGGCAAATAAGCATACTCATTATGGTGACCTTCATACTGCTGTACTGAGCGTCTAACACGAACGTCCCAGAGCTTAATCTGAGGAGATAAAACCAGAAAGCCTGTAGATGTTAACATGTATTAACACACTGAGCATAATTTTTCTGAATAATCATTTTCTTTTCTGGCTACGTGACGGGCAACAGGAGCATAAAGAAACTGACCTTTCCCAGCATGTCAGCAGCAATGAGGTAGTTTTCGTCCTGCAGGAGTCGGACGGAGGTGACAGCGGAGTCCTGATAGAAGCGGCACGTTTTCCAGCTGTGGTCCCGACCTCGGCCACGCTGTCTGAGGTCAATGCTGAAGATTTCCCCCGAACGGCAGCCGTTGAACAGCACTGGAGCCTTAAACAGCACACTGATTATTACACATAACACGGCACCAAAAGTAAACTTTAAATATTTGTTTGAATCAGTTCAACTATGAACTACGATGTGGCACTTAAATTAAAAGTATATAAAGAAAAAAATTTTTATAAAGTGCCATCTTTATTTTTCTAAATGTTCTGAATTTTTGTACAGAAGAAATTCACAGCTCATCTAGTGCATCTTGTGACATCATGACACACATTTTTTTTTAATACATTAAAATATTCATGTTCTATTTGATACCAAATGTCAGAAAAATAGACATATCAAAATGAACTGCACCACTCAAAAGTCATGAACATAGAATGTTTGTGTGTCCAAAGAAAGACCAAGCAGGAAAGCATGTATTAGTATTGATATGTATCAGTATTTCAATGTTTTTTGCAACACTAGCTGCAGCCTCAAGGCACTTTGTACTCACTCTGAGTGCAAACTGTTGGGCCAGGACGTCACTGCCAGTGCCGTACATCTGTCTTCGGCCCGTTACTGCATCAGTTACAATGACGTGACGTGAGAGACCTAAATGTGCAAGATTAGAGTTCTGTTCAACACCTGGCGTACAGCACAGGTGAATGCACATGAAATCACATGTTAACTAACAACAAACAAAAAACCAACCAGTGCTGAAGGTTTTATCAGCCTGCGGATTCAAGCACCAGGCACAAGACCAGGCAGTGGAAATCTTAAAACTGCACAGCATTCCTGGCTGGTCTGATTACAGAAAATGAAGAGGAGGTTTCAGTTCAATCTGATATGAACATGGCTTGCTGTATTTTAACAGTCATAGTTCAAAGAATAGTGCTAAAACTGTGGAGAAGTGGGAGCAACATGAAACAGAGGAGCTGGCTCACCTGGATTAGAGTTACTGAAGAGTGAAGCAGGGAGTAAACTGACACAACCTGGAGTCTGAGATATACCCACCAAACACAGCCTGAGGGGGTTCATCAGGAAAATGATGAGTGATATTGTATGTAATTGCCTTTGTTGTTCATGTTCTCTATCACTATGACACCAAGGACTAGATTTAATGAGAATTATTTCAAAATTAAGTCCAAGTTAAGGATACAGGACATGAGAGTCTGAATGAGTCACAGATGCCCAGCACACAGAGTTTACCTGAAACAAGTAGAAATAAATGATCAGTCTTTTGATAGCAGATGCTTTTTGACATTACTTTCTTTAAATAGCACATTAAAACCATTTCAGGCAGCTGAAGAAGTCTTACAATTTCCAAGGATCATTAGAGAGTCAGTCAGTTAAAGAACATTTTTCTTATGAAGCTTCTAAGCTCTCACATTTTCCCAGACTTAAAAAAAAAACTTCTTCTATTGCTGTAGTTTTTAACATTTGAATGGTAATGTTTTGTCCTTTCACTGTTGTGCTCATTCCGCTGTGTAAAACATTTTGTGGAAGTTTGCAAGCCAAACTAAAAAGCCTTAAGGAATGAGCTCCATTTAATATTTCATTTTAATATCCATTTAGTATTCTCTAGTGTTGTTTGTTTTTAAGGCACAAAACTGTGGTTGCTACATGGTAGTCTCCAATTAGTCATATTTCGATCTGGAGTAAATACTGAAAATTATGGTTAATTATAAAATGTAAACTATTTAAAAAGGGAGATTTTGAGAATGAGTATTCAAGCACAAGTATTAATATACCATGTATAAAGTATATAAATTGCTGGTCGAGACAGTACCAGAATTATATCACTGTTACTTGCTTTCATTTATTATTAAATACCTTGCGGTTAGTGAAGTACAGATTATCACACATCTCCACGGAGAGTGAGCCTTTCCTGCAGCCACGAAAGTTCATGATGCCGTACTTGCAGCCTCCGTGTGACACGTCGTTCACCGTGAAGACTTGTTCACAAGCTGAATCAGCCTTAAGAGAAATTTCAGGTAGGGCATAGCAAAGAATTGTGAACAAATTGATGGACTACATGTGTTAAAATACTCTATCTGTATTTTACCACAGCCTGCCACAAACTATAACTTGCTTTTTTCCTGTGTGTACAAATGTACATTTTCCTGTATGCCATTTTTGAAGAACATTCACAGTGCAGACACAAATTCTGTTGAATGGTTGCAAAAAACATTTTCTATGAGCTCACCACAATGAGGCGGAAGTTGTCTGTGTTCGGGCTGCTGGATTCGGAGCTCTGCACCTCCAGTTTGTGCCGTTTCATGCCACTGATCTTCGCCTCGTGCACCAGCCTGATAAAGGAATTTGTTTTTGTTTCAGATGTTTGTACAGCATTTTAAAATGTCATTGCCCCTTTCATTACATAATAAACAGAATTGAAATGGTCAAAAACTACTTGAAATAAATGTCACTATTTTGCACTGAAATCAAAGGGATACTTCAGCATTTTGAATTTTATATCCATCATGCCCATTTTTAGAAAATAGATACGGACAAAATGTCCCAGTCCGTAAAATCAGAAGCGAAATATGTTGATTTAAAATGCATTTATAATAGACATCAATAGACAGGTGTATCTATAAGTAAACATGATTGTGACAATCCCCTCCCCTCCCCCCTTTTTCCTACACTTAATTTGGGTCATGGGACTTTGTTATGGCATTCTAATAAGAGTTATTAATTATTTTTTAGCACATGGTTGTTGTATACAGTGTATTTTTCCTCTGATACAGCACCTACAATAGGAGCTCGCAGGCAGCATTCCCAGATGTCTCTTCTGCAACAGCATTGCAGAGTTAAGTCCAGTCCGAGGGGCTTTCTGTACAGGGTTATGAAACTCAGTTAGTGAAGCATACCGCAAACTATTATCTTACTTCCATGCAAAGAAAGGCATGGACACTGCAACTGCAATCTCACCTTCCTCGGGTGCTCATCCTCTAGAAGCAGCTTTGACCTTTTTTTCTCTTGCTCCTTCATCTCCAGGACCTCCTTTGTTAATGGATTGCAGTTGTTGTGACCAGGTAAAAGCCGGAAGTAGCGATTTTTCTCTGGGTCGAAGTAGAAGCCTGGCAACTCTGTGAAAGGAGTAGGTGGATGCAACACATTCCAGCATTTTCTGAGTTAATCTCTATCTGCTGAATCTGTAACATATCAAACTATTACAGAGAGAAATCCAACAGAATTTAGATTGGCTGATTCAAAACAAACTCATCAAAAATTCCAGTGAAGAGGGGGTGAGCACTAACCTGGAGCAGTTGCAGCGGCACTTGATGAAGAAGCTGCATCTTGGTCAGAGCTGCTTTCTGCTGATCTAGAAGAGGGTCCTGTTGTTGCGCTATCCCACCTCAATCAACAAAATAATGTTAATGGTGCAATTCATGTCTCCCTGATTCTCTTTCGTTTTTTAAAACAAAGACATCAATAATCACTTAGAGAGGCACACTACATTTGCATGCAAATACACAGACTTTACTACGGAGTCAGGCCTCCTTTGCAGCTATAACAGCTTCCACTCTGAAGGCTTTCCACAAGGTTTTGGAGCCCATTAATTCTGAGATCAGGGCGTTATGTGGACCTGTCAAGTTGTTCCACAGAGAACTCACACAACCATGCCTTTTTGGACCTTAATTGTGCACTGGAGCACAAGTCATACTGGAATAGAAAAGGGTCTCTCCCACCCGTTGTCCTCAAAGATGGTCAATAGCTTGTTGAAATGTCTTGGTATGCTGAAACATTAAGAGTCCCCGTCACTGGAAGTAAGGGGCCTAGACTCAACTCTGGAAAACAGGTGTACAGTATTGGGCTAGGAGAAAGTGAGGTCAGTTGGAGTGGGGTTTGTGTCCTCAACTAATAATCCCACATCAGTACCAGATCTATCTCATTCTCTTAAAAGGCTGAATTGAATCACATTGTCACAGCTATTTTGCAATATCCGGTGGATGCTACAGATACAACAGAGGGGACACAAAGTACCAATAAAAACCCTTGGTTTCTGAAGCAAAGTTGGATGAGCAGATACCTGTAAAGTTCTCAGTCATAGTATCAGGACTTTTGTACATTAATGAACCTAAATAACATGACATGTTTTTAGGGAGAACAAGAACAGCTAGGTCAGCTGGGGTTTTTACCCATTCTCCTGACTTCTGCCAGCAGAATAATCTCTTCTTCTCCAGTCAGCCCGTCGATAGAAGTGTCGTTTGCCCTTCCCTCTCCAATTTTGTCTCTTCATGTCTTTTATTCACCAGTAGTGAGAGGCACTGATATAAAAACTAAAAACAAACAAGGCACTAGCTCACTTAGCTAGCCAGCTAGCAGCCTAAATACGAACACGTGGCAAACCACGTCATATTAGATATTTTGTTGTTTTTTTCAACGATTTTTAAATATTTAACCACTCTCTTGTCTTCGTAACTCTCTATTTCACTGTGACAGCACTGTTTACAGCCCCCAAAAACCTTCCTAATTTACACACACGGTTCACCAGCGTTGTTCCCTCGTGTGCCTCATCAAACACCCCGCCCAATAAACACCCATTGGAACGTTCACCAAAAATATGTATCATCCCAGCAGATGATTGGCCGTTTTGATGTCAATCACTGCACAGAACGGTTAGAGCGGGACAAAAACAAAGCCAAGTCTGCTCATGCTTAAACACATTGTGCAGGAGACTGATAAAAAAAAACATTAAATAATTTTTAAAATCAATTGGTGAAAACATTTATCTAACAAACACGACGAGAGGGTCAAATTAAGCTTGAACAGAAAAGATGATTAAACGTTAAATATACGTTTAAACAGAACAGGACTGTCATACCTGTAAACATATTAGATTTCTGTGAAAATGTAGAAAGCCATTTTATTTCTAGTATAAATTAAAGTGCTGTTGTGTAAATATAAATAAATAAATATATATATATATATATGTTTATGTATACATAGAGTGAGAGTGGGGGGAGATGTATATGTGTTATTATGGCTTTGACAGCTGCTGTAAGCCACGCCCACATTTTAAAGTCTTGCATTTTATTGGTTAAACTCCTGTTCACTGAGGCCCGTATTGGTTGTTTTTTTTATAAGGGTCCCAAAGAAGTCTGAGATTTTGAATATTGGGTTACAGTGTGGCAAAATGGCGACTGTCATTCAGAATCCACTAAAAGCGTGAGTAATTAAAGAAAAAAATCTTCTAAATGTATTTATCTCGGTTTGGGGTGGGGCTTCAAAGCGTACTCTAGAGGCTCATGCATGTTTGATATTCAGATCCTGCAGCCTGTCTGCATGTCTGTCTATGCATGAATGTAATTGTGCTGTGTTAGTTTTGTCTTTGTGTGTTTATGGATTTGCATGCAGATCCCGGAGCTCCGTGCATTCTTTTTTGCTCCTTCTGGCAGGATGGCGTAGATTACTTTTATGTTTATTCTGAGGTCTAATTCTAGTGGTCTTGAAAGAAGTCTTCTATGTCTGCAGCGTCTATGAGGTATAAAAGGGTGCAGCATCACTGTAATGTTGCTTACAGTAATTTGCCATTGGTTTGTCTTGGGATAGATGGTCTGGTGTTCTGAGGTCCAATTTTGATCTAGCTTGTTTGTGCAAATTCCTCCGAGCGAGCATGTTCAAATTATAGTCAGAAAGTTCTACGCGACTTTATTGTGCTGGTTTTACCTCCAGTTTCTTTTATTCACTGAATTTAATAACCAAATTTGTTCAGTTTTGGCACATGGTGGTAATGCAAATATCAAGGAAAATCCCTCATGTCACAGTAAGATCATAGATAGCAACGTCTTTTCAGTGCCGAACGCTTCACTGAATACAAATATACGCCTCTGTTTACAGTGCTACAGGAGAGTTCCTGCTCATTTTAGGCAATAGTATTTAATCACTGGAAACACAGGCTGTTTATTCTTAACATGAAATGAATCGTGCTTGTGTGATAATTAATACCAGTGTTCATAAATTTTCTTATAATAATGTTATAAGCGTGTGGTCCTATGGGGTCCTGTACGACTATGCATGTGACAAAAAAAATCTTGAATCTTGAATCCTGGGGTTTCATTGGTTTTACTCATCAGTGCAATGAAGTGAGATTTGAATGTGTGACCTTACTGTCCCAAAGTCCCAAACACTTTCACCTATTTTCACAACTGTTAATCACCCAGCCATGCTCAATTAAAAGTGCAATGCCATGTGCTGGGGTTGAAGAATGTTAAATAACTATAAAAGGTGTTATAACTGATAGAGAGGTGTTGATATCATTTTTTGTTTGTGCATAACAAGGGAAAACAGCACATTTAGATTATATGAAGGTGTATACTAAGGTATACTGGTGAACACAAGATGCTTAAGACTTTGTTACTATTTTCATCCAAATTATTAATTAAAATATCAATTAAAGCACCACCAGGACATCAGTCCTAGCATGCAGTTAATTTTTTGAAGACTAAATGATAACTGAATGTAATTTTTCTAGTAATAGTGTTGGAGTAAGGATGGACCAGCATAGGCCTTGTGGGTTGCTTGTCTCTGGACTAATAGGTCATGGGTTACTATTTGTATAGTGTGTTTTTACTGTTGTGTTCTATATTTATTCTATTAGTTATGATGCTCATACTTTCTTGGTTTCTTTTGTCTACTTTGCTGCTGTAACAACAATGCAATTTTTTCCAACAGTGGTACGAATAAAAGGTAATTCCATTTAATCTTATCTAAAATTGTTCAAGTCTTCTGCTGGTCTGTGTTTTACGTCACCATTAACACAGAAAAGGAAGAAAGAGCATGTTCATGTCATATTTCACAGCTTGTAATGGCTGCTTCCAGGTTATTTTTTATCGTTTTAATTTTTCTCTAGGCCCAATCAAAAGTTCAATAATTAAAGTAAGTCATAAAGTTAGTAATTAAATAAATAAATAAATAAGTCATTTATTGAATACCCCATAAAACAGCAAAGATCTTCCTTTTGGCAAGAAACTAACTGATCTTGTAGAAGGGCTGAACTGTACAGTTTATTTTTGGTAAATAATCCCAGGTGAGTGAGGATCACTCAATTATCAGTGGACACACTGGTACATAGTAAGAGTGCACAAACACACTGATTCTGAAGCTGTGGTGGATTTCTTATAACTTATTTTAACAGCTTTTTTAGATGAGAAAAAAAAATGTAAAATTACATTCTGTGAACTTTCTGAAAATAAGTACAGGGAACAAACAAATATGACACAAATTGAATTTTTTTTCTTCAAATTCTAGTGTACAAGTTTAATTTGCTGATTTTAGCATATCAGAAATGCATATTAGAACATGTGCACAGGCCACATTTTAGTGTTTATTTTTTCTCCAGTAAATGCATCAAATAAACCAAAATTGTATATTAAAACATGCAAAACTATGTCATTTTCCATTAGACCATCAACAAAACCCTAACAATAAAATGTTAACCAGAATTTGACACATAAATGTTAAATGTGTTGACTGGATGTAATAAAAATACACTGAAAGCAGTTACACACGCAGTCATTTCATGCTAAAAAAATAATAAAACAATTCCCAAATATAAACGACCGATTATGTAAATGCATAGTCGTTTCTTCAAGGCACTGATGCTGTGTTACAGAAGTGTGTCAAACAACCACATGTCTGAGTATTATGTTAAATAAACTATAGTAGATATGACATCATACATCATAATAAATATCAAATCCTTCCATATATACTGTATTTGGATTGTATTATGGCACAAAGGCCACAGACGGCTGCATTATGTTCTGGCCATCCCCAGGAGATAAATATGAATGTATATATGCATATATATGAATATAAATTATGATACATCAGTATGATACATCACTCAAATCATGTTAGCCATCTCCATTCCTCTCTTCTGTACGGTGCATCTGAAAGGTCACAACCGATGCTTCAGACATGGCATATGTGCATTTGTCAGTGTAAGTGTGTGTATTGTGGGGGCAGAACTGTCTGTGAGCAGCAGGGTGGTGCAGATTACACACACATACACACACGTACACCCATGCATACACACACACACACACACACACATACACGCCCAGTATCCTTCAGGGCCCATCTGTTCTGAGGAGCTGCCTCAGAGAGGTGTCACTCCGCAAGAGAGAGGGAGACCCATCTGCTCAAAGAACTGGGACACACACACACACACACACACATCATATCAATATACAGATACACAACCCTATACACATACACAAATTTGTGTGGATTTTTACACACACTAAAACAATTACAAATACACCACTCGTACTCCAGAAGAACTTGTGGGTTTCCTTCGTTTCCGTGATTTAAAGCAACCTGAGTTCTAATAGCGCCCCCTAAAGGTTAATCTGCTAAACATTGTTTTATATAGACCTGCGTACCATTCAAACGGAAAAAGAAATCACTGATTCAGTGAGAATCTTAAATTTATCAGTTGATTTATAGACCACCAATCAGTTGTAGCCAAGTAAATAAGAAAGCTTTAATTATTCAGTTGTTAATTCTAAGACTTAGGACATTTGTTTTCTGATCATCCACTTATGACATTCGTGTTTGGTTAATTTCTCCCAAAACAGTCATAATTCATTTGTAAAAATGCATATAAAAAACAAATGTAGCATGTTATATATATATATATTACATATAGTGCATATTGTCACCGTCACATGAATTAGGCCGTATTGTGTGAAATTTTCATGATGAATGAGCTCCTAGCAATAGTCCAGAATTACTTGTCTTCTTAAAATCATGTTACATTTACAAAAACGATTTCTAGTCCTTACATGGCATTTTTGTTGGGACAGCAGTGATATCCAAGGTGAAAGTGGGAGGGAAGACAGAGTCAGGTGGGGTACATTTTGTTCCACACAGATTGAAGGGGCCGCGGAAGGGGGGGAAATATTGAGCTTATGTTAAAGATGGAGGGGTGGGGTGCTGCAGAAATCTGCACCCCTCCCCCCCTGCGACATGTGATGAGGGAATTGTCTGTCTGGCTGTATTTTGGTCCTTACCGCAGCGACGCACCAACAGCACAGGACTCTGAAGTCCTTTGTGTGTACACAGGCAGAAAGAATAATTGGGGTTCATGCCAGAAAAATACACACGGCTATGCCTTTTTCCTGTGCTGCACATGGAGCGTGCACATGTTCAGTTTCTGCGCGTGAGAGTAAGACTGGGTGCAGCACACGTCCGCATGGTTTTTTATCAGTTTTTACTGTACCACACTCCCCAAGGCTCTGTGGTAATAACTTAACTCCACAAACCTTGAGCCTCCAGATCCGCTGCCGGCCTTTAAAACCAAAGAGGTGAAATGAAATGAAACATGCCCCCCCTACATTCTGTTCTCTGCCTACTGAAAAGCGGAGTGTGGCAGAGCCTGGGGCGAACCTGACCTTTGGTCCCTCCCTCCTCTGCTTGACAAAGCATATGGAGAAAAAAAAAAACATTTCCAGCAGCTCCTGAACCTACATGCTTTTGCCCGACTCGAGTCCTGCCCCCTCGCTCGTGGCTCTCTCCTTTATTTAAGGCAGTGAGTTTCCCCCCATACAATGCAGACGGATTATATCTCAAAAGCCGCACTAAGCTGGAAGAGTGTATCTGATTAAGTGCAGGCTTGTAGGTCACGTACCGTATGGGGTCTAAGCTACCCCAGTGAACCATTTCTGGAGTGTTAGTGGGGATGGCCTCTTGCACTGGTTAGTGTATATATATATATTAGGGGTGGAGACAAATACAGATACAGTATTCGGATTGGCACAAATAATATGTTTTTTTACGAATACCGTATTCTGACAAATACTTTAAAAAATATTTGTAATCGCACACACTCGCGTGGTTTGGGCACTCGCCCTGCGATCAGAAAGTCGTGGGTCGATCCTCTGAGGTACCCTGAGAAAGTACCGTTCACACACACCGCTCCCCACACCCTGCTCCCTGAGACCGTGTCCACACACTTCTCCACACGTGTGCAGAATTCATGGCTGCCTGCTACTTCACTTGGTGAATGGGTTTAAATGCAGAGGAGGAATTTCGTGCTGTTCAC
>JBBMFX010000148.1:2676204-2687336 GCA_037832545.1 Rhabdalestes septentrionalis | reverse complement strand
TCTCTCTCTCTCTCTGTCTCTCTCTCTCTCTCTCTCTCTGTCTCTCTCTCTCTCTCTCTCTCTCTCTCTGTCTCTCTTCCTCTCAAAAGGTTGCAGCTGACTGCAACAGCTGGCATCAACTTGCTGCCCAATGTGCCTTTGGTCATAAGAGGAAATCAGGTATAAGATATTGTTATGTTATGTTGACAAATGTAATATTGCTACTATACCACTGCTGTGATTTCACTAGGACCTGCAGTCTGTGTTTAAGATGGGTTGCTGTGAAAACAGGACATGTTTTAGAGTGTCCAACACTGAGGAATGAAAAAGAGGGAGATCAGGTTGCACAGATGGAAATTTCAGATTAGTTGGACAAGGATTATAAAAAACAGAACAAAGTGAAGGAAAGAGGGAAAAATGTTGTACTATTAATACAAAACACAGAATCAGAAAAGGTTTGAGCAGCTCTGATCCAATTTTGTGCTTTGTTGATTTTCTTAGGGAAAATGTGTACATACCCTGTTTAATGCACAATTATCATCATTTTCTGAATTGGGAAGGGGTTGTCATATATGTGTTTGTGTGTGTGTGTTTGTGTGTGTGTATGTGTGCGTGTGTGAGTGAGCGTAATTTACCATTTTTACAGTAAATTCAGAAGTTATGCACTATTTTACAGAAAAACATGGATGTTGTGTACTTATTTTCTCTTTATAATTTGAAACTATTGTCTGATTCAACAAAACCTAGTTTTGTAGCTTGAAGTGTTCTTTTAACTCGTTGAGACATTATACTGAAAGCCACTCAGACAAAAAGATAAATACACACATGGGAAGATATAGAAAATGGTGAAATACAAGGAAAATAATGATTATTGTACATTGAAATGTGCCTTGCCATTATATTTTCCAAAAAAAAAACAATAGACAAAAAGACATTCAAGTAGAACTCTGAACAAAAAGAACAGAAACCATTACACCAACCCGAGTTCTGATGGTAAAGTGAAGTGTGTTAAGTGCCAGGGTGAAGGAGTTGTAGAAGCCATTTGCTAGAGTATCTGGCAGTAATGTGGCAAGTAATTCTGTGGGTTTGGACCTGTCTAATAAGAGTCCACGACTGTTATACAAACCTTCCTGTGGAGAAAAGGAAAGCGAGTGGAGGAACACTTGTGCTTGACGACATTGTGTAAGAACGCTTTGTTCCTCCCTGTTCCTTGGAGATTTTCAGCCTAAACGCTGTTTTTTTGTGGTGAAACCATATTCATATTCAAGTGACTGGGGTGCAAAGCCCGTGTTTCATTTAAATTCAGCCCTGATTATCGTGGCTGTCTGCATACGGATTGCCAGCGGAACAACACACCTCCCTAAGCCAATGATTATTCAGCGACTCTTGTCCAAAAAGAGACCCTTAAAACCCACCCGAGAGGCCTATTTGAATATGAAAGGTTTGGCCTTTTCTAAGCAGAAGAGGCCTCACAGCTGAAGCTCAGTTTGGGTCAATAACGGCTGCCTTGAATCGGAACAGAGACACTAAACATTGCCCTCTGGGGAAGCTTTCTGTTGCTGCTGGGATGACACACACCGCTGGGACACCTAGCTTTGAGTTTATTCTTCTCCTTTATCTCATACAAAGTTTTGTATTCAATTGCGACTGAAAGTGGGCAGTGCAGCTCACCACAATCTGAAAAAGTGCAACCTTGATGTTGTTAAGGCTTAAAGACACTCGTGTCCCTTTTATTTTTATTAGCTATTCGAATGCTGAATAATAAAGCAACAGTTTGGCCAAATATTTTTGGTTTTGCCCTGCAGCAAATGTAGCAGACCAGCAATGGAAAGTCATTCACCATCCACTAGCATCCTGGAACCTGCATAACTTATGTTTGGCAGCAGAACGTCACCGAGCAGAACCTGAAGGCACTGAGACATCTATACAAGTATAAGTATAAAGTATAAACTTTGACTATTATTCACATTATACTACATTTAGTAATTTCTCTGTTTCAAGTGCAGAATATGTATGCATTAAATATTATAACATTTTACCGGCAGTCTATGTTACTTCATTATTCAATTATGCACAAATAATATAAATAACACCATTTTTTAAATAACATGTAACCGCTTGTAGATGTGTTCAACCAATCAAAAATGGCCAAATACCTACCTATCAATGTACAGTACCATACAGGCACAAATTACTGGCAGTCATTCAAGCTACAGTGGATTATCAAGATTTCTGGAACAATGTAACCTCTCTGGACCTTTATTGATAGAAATATATAGAGATTGAGTGCAATTTAAAGGGGACATCTTATGCAAAACTTACTTTAGTTATAACAGGTCTACGAGTTCTTTGCAGAAAATTACTCTCAAATAAAGAGATCTCACTATCTTCTCACTATCTTCACAGTTTAAGGCCCCTTCAAAATGAGCCTTTTGGACAGAGGGCCCAATGTGACGTCCTACTGGGTCAATTTGCATAGAACCGCCCTTCATCTGTCGAGACCCCACCCACTAGATTAGTTGAAGATTCGTCATTTTGTCTGCTAGGTTTACGAGCACAGATAAGAGGCCGAGCTCTATGGCTAAAGGCAAGGCATGTCACACATTAAGTGTTGTGTTGTTGGCTGCAAAGAAAAGCACAATCCCTTCACTTTCTCCCAGACAAAGAAAACCGAAGGACTGTGTGGCTCCATTTCATTTTCGATGGCCCTGTCCCAACAAAAATCAGTTTCATTCCACCTTATGTGTTTCGAAGACAGAGCTGTGAATAAGGACCTATATTCACTGATGAGGGGGATGAACTAGCTTATTCATTTTGTTTCATAAGCATGGGATGGGTGGGGCGTGGCCATCAGCAGCTTATTTGCATGAAAGGGACAAAGCCCTGAAATGGCTCGTTTTGAAAGGGACCAAAATTGTGGAGAATAAAGCTGGTTATCTCATTTTGTGAGAGTTAAAAAAAAAAACCTTAATGAAGATGTTTTGTAAAGCCTATATACCTATTATAACTTTGTTTAAAGTGAGTTTTGCATTATATGTCCCCTTTAAATGCCAGTCACAAATAGTGTGAAAACTGTACACTCATCTCTGGCTTGTGTCTGAGACCTAGTCACAGCCATGATCTTACTTGCTATACCACTGTCCCACTCATGTTCTGTAATAGTGGTGTAAAGCCTGGGTTATTCATTTGTCAGAGCTTCCAATCTGTTTGGTCCAGTTAGAAAATATCAGCTCTAAATAAACTAAAATGAGCTGCAATGCAAACGTTACTGCAATTTATAAATTCATAGATTTAACAAATTCACATAGTCATTTGAAAGTGAAACATCACTGGGTATAATTGACATACTTTCTTACTTTCTTACATTGTTACATGGATGTGAATGTATTGATACCATGGCTGGGTTGCTTTATGTCCACATTCAAGTTTTTATAGATGTAAAAATATATAGGGAAATTATTAATCTTATTCTCATATGTTGATCAGTGTTATGATCAAATGTTTGTGTTGGCCACAGAATTTTAAAGTTTGGGAATGTTTGCTGTAGTGTGAACTATTCATTTAAGTGTTAGGAGTCTTGACTGAAGCTGATCTATTGCTGATTGTGGATGTTGTGGGATGTCCAGTGATCAGTGGATCTCAGTTTTCCCCTAGAGACTGGGTTAATAAAGAGGCCTCTGCTTCTAATCTGTGATCACTTTTTCCCTTTTATCCACTAAACTCTGAAGTTGTGACTTGGGTAAAGAATCATCCAAAGGGCAAATGCTTCAGAAAGCATTTTAGACCGCTGGTCAATGACAGGTAACTTGATCTTGCATCTCAATGCTTGTCCTTTAAAGGCTTCCTTTTCCCCAACCACGACTTTAGGGTTTAGTGGATGAAATGGAAATGGAAGCCTTCAAAGGGCAAGTGCTTCAGAGACCTTTTAAACCACTGGTCAGTGATTATGTCTCCCATACAGTTTGCAGGCTTTCTGATATAAGCTTTTTGAGCTTCTGTAATTGTTTCTCCAAGCATTTCATTCCAGGGAATGAAATAATGCAAACAGGAAATGTGGATATGTGGGGGGAGGTAAACAGGAAATCTTTTATTTCACCTCAAAATGATTGAGTTTAATGTATTCAGTTATGAACAGAGTTATAAATGTAGTATTTCATGTAGAATAAGTCAGTTTACAGATTCCTGGTCTGGTCTCAGTCATTGCAGTTGGGGATTTTTTAAAAGTGCTCTCCTGTCTCAGAGACATTCCTCGGCCTTGTTAGGCGATTATGGTGCCCGCTCAATTTCTCACTGGAAAACACACTCCCTTCTTCCTACCTGTTTACTCTTGGTCTCCCGCTCGCTCACTCGTTCTCTCTCTCTCTCTCTCTGAACACTGAGGCCCTTTGTGTCCCGCTGCAGGGTCGGAGTATTCCTCTTTGTCCAGTCCAACATTCCTCACATAGCTGTGCATCCTCTAACCCCAAACAGGGCTGATCTAATCGAGACAGGACGCATTCTGCCTGGCTCATGCCCAGCACAGGAGACTCTATATCACCAGTGGATCTTCTCCTGCCCTCTGATTATTAGGGACATATGATCAGTATTTAAAGAAATCTACATTTAAAAGACAGTGGCACAGGGTTATAGATTTCAAATTGAGGTTCGGGGTTCGTATTTGGTAGTTATTGCACTCCTGTAGAGCAGAGCCTTTGGTTATGGAATGCTGCTCTGCTTTCACTGGACTTGTGCCCCTAAAATGTTTTTTACTTCTTTAGTGCCAATCCAGAAATGTAGTTCTAGTTTTTATATTTTATAAATGTTTAACTGTATACCAAAATTTGAGGCACCTGAACAAATGACATGTTTTCTAATTCTATAGAAGGCAATTTTCATTTTAATGATGTTTATTGGCTGAATACAGCAATAAGACATTAATTCTGGTGTGTATTGTATGTGTCAGAGTTTTCTAATTTGTTAAATGGGACATATTATACAAAACCCACTTTTGTATTTCCATTTGGGTCTCTACTGCTCCTATAGACACTCCAAGTGCAAAAAAAAAATCCATGCATTTTATGTGAGTCAGTTGTAAGATTAGTTTGGACAGCTTCGCTATTGTGATGTCAGAATAAGGACATTTTAAAAGAACCCCCCCTCACCTGTCGAGCCCCCACCCACTACATTACGCAATTTTTGTCTGCTGGTTTTACCGTAAGACACAGAGCTCTACGGCTACAGGCACAGGCAAGTCACACATGAAGTCCGACTAAGGGTCAAACACATAGGGCTGATAGTGCCTCTGTTTTCTGCCATTTTCCTGTGTGGTAAACAAGCATTACTAGCATGGGATGGGTGGGGCGTGGCCAGGAACAGCTTATTTGCCTAAAATTGACAGAACCCTTAAACAGCTCATTTTATAAAAGGGCTGAAACTGTCAAGAATAGAGCTGGGGTTACTCTTAATGTGAGAGTGATTTTGTGCAAAGAACTTCATGAATATGTTTTGTAGCCCATAGGCCTATTATAACTTGTTTAAAACGAGATAGAATATGACCTAAATCATGAACTAAAATTTGCACATATAATTCCATATTTAAGTGTACAAGTGTACAATGTTTTTCACTTAAAAAAAAAACATTATTTCACTGGGGATGTTCAAACTTTTGCATACAACTGATAATGCATTTAAATGTTTATATATCAGTCCACTGACCTGTGATGGAATGATGATGGACCTGTCTGTGGTGTTTTTCCATGTTTCACCCCATGAATGCTTGGTTAACCTAGGTTAGGATAGGCTGCTTGGATACTGAAGAAAGAATGAAAAAAATGAGTGAATGTCAGTCCTTTCCACATTGGTACATTCCTAGACAATGCGATTTAATAAACATTCTAGAACTCCATTTTGCAAAAATGTGCAGAGTCCTAAAAAGAATGTGTGTCTCCACTGAGCTACTTGAGCCTCTACTGTATATTTATACTTTTGTACTTTGCTGCTATGCAACACGTGTCTTAACAGAGCACTGGTCGTTCTTCGGGGCAATGCCACAAAATAAAAAATTTTTCTTCCGAAAATATCCTTTCAATAATCAATATGTATGCGAGCATGAAGAAACTTTTTGTAGTGTTTCCCAAACCTGGTCCTGGAGCTTCACTGCCCTTTGAGTGTTTTCCCTGTTCCTGCACACCTGGTCTAACCAGTCAGCTCACAGATAACATAGAACTGGTCGGTAAAACAGGGAAAGAACTAAAATGTTGGACTCCAATTTTGGGAAAGATCCTCACAGCAGGTCAATGTCCTGGATCAGTTTTTCAATAAAAGTATTTAAGAACTTCAAACGAATGTGTGAGCAAGAGCCATCAAATCTGAGCGTGTTTTGCTGGGAAAGATACAAGAGAAATGAGAAAGAGTCTGAATTTTTTGACCGCATTCAAAAATGCACAAAGCAAATAATTGCCCTGGCCTACCGACAGACAAAAGAATGAAAGCAGACATGCCTTCTCATTGTGTAAATAGTGGTGGCCTTCAACAGGAGTCAGCTACTGGACAACAATACACAGTGTAATACGTCTTCCACGAGAAAACCCAAACCAATTGCGATGATTGAATGAGCTACAGAATGTCTCTGATAGACTAAGACATAACATGAACACAAATGAAGCAATCCCAGGCATCTGTAGATTAAAATGAACAGAGCAGTCATTGAACAGTAAAGGCCACTCGTGATGGTGAAAAGCTGATGTGGCAGTGTTTTGTGTTTCGCATTAAGGAATTAACATTTTTGACAATTGTGTAGTGACAATAGGGATGTCGATATCTGATCTTGATTTGATTTTTTAAAAAATCATTCAATGCATCATGAAATTTCACTAAGATTTAATCACATTGTTTTAATATGATTGACAATAATTTCTAATCAAAAACTACATACACAATGTTCGATGTATGTTACTGTTGACCAAAAAATGAACACATAATGCATTGAATATTATCATTAATCCTTAGAGTCTATTCCAAACTGATGCAGATGAATTGCTACACTATATGGCCAAAAGTATTGGGAACATTACTCCAACCAGGATTTGAATGACATTGCACTCAAATTCATGCACTTTTATATAATGTTACTGGTAAAATATCAAAGTTATCCATGTTGGTTTTGTTTTAACAAACTGCAATAATGTGACCTGACCCTCATGCTGTTGTCTGTCTCCAGTCTTGGTGACCAGTTCTACAGGGAGGCCATTGAGCACTGCCGCAGCTACAATGCCCGCCTGTGTGCCGAGCGCAGTGTCCGCATGCCCTTCCTGGACTCGCAGACCGGTGTGGCTCAGAACAACTGTTACATTTGGATGGAGAAACGCCACAGAGGACCAGGTACAAGAACCTCTTTCTTAAAGCGATAAACCATGACATCCCATTTATTACATGGAGTTTAGCACATTAAATGGATTAATTTGGTGAAATATCAAATTCACACGATTTTCTACTCCAGCTCTTGTCCTTTCTGAATGGCTGCCTGATGTTCCGTTCAGTCTTATAGTTCACAGTAAGTCATAAAGTGCACCTATATAATCATTAGAGCTGATAAAATGGACAAAGAGTGTAGATACAAGGTATGTTTAACTAATAAACTGTCCCAACATAATCTGAATATCTTCCAATAGCTTAAAATGCATTTCAGGCAGTCAGGTTTTAGATATTGTTCATAAATCAATCGCTAATTATTTTATTGAGTTATAATTAATAGCTAAAAACATGCAAAAGTGTACAAAAGTATTTGGACACCAGACCACTACGCCAGCGGGCAATTTAATGACATTGCATTCAAATACATAGACCTTTATATGGAGTTGGACCCCGTTTACACCTAGAAGAGACTACCTTCTTCCACATTTAGCCATGTCTTTATGGAGCTCGCTTTGTGCACTGTGGCACAGTCATGCTGGAATAGAAAAGGTTCTTCCCCAAACTGGGTCCACAAAGTTAGAAACATGACATTTTCCAAAATGTCTGTGTCTGCTGAGACCTTCGCTGGGGGTAGGAGGCCTAGCCCAAACCCTGATAAACAGGTCTGTCCCAATACTTTTGTCCCTATAGCGTAATACTCAGGGCAGGAATGTGTTACTCCTTTCCTTGGATTTTCTTTCTCCTTTTGCCATTTGAACTGTTTAAAATGAACTGAATTTAAATGAACATCTCCCAAAATCCACCAAAACACTTGAGAGCGAGTGGTCAGGCATCGGTGGACATCACGTGTTCCGCAGCGTTTGATCCCACCACAAGTATTTGGATAAAGGGAGCTTTGCTATGTACACCCATCTCTATTTCCCTTTAGAGGACAAACAAGATCTGAGCCTGGCAGTTTCACATCTGATCCAGTTGGTATTTCTTTTACACCTTTCCAAACGGACACAGGAAGTGGTCTTGTTTTGTAGGGTGGATGTCCCGTCTTGATACTATAATAACACCTCAATGTTTAAATACCTCCTTCATATTTGAATAACAAAACCCTCACACATTATAAACATGCAGTAATAGTTCCTCTGTGTTTGGGTGATATAGAGCAACTGCTGGTGAGAGATAAGATAAATTGTCCCATTTTGCTTAAGCATTCTGCTCAAAATTTGTTATATATGAAGTTTGTTAGGAACCAAGAGTCCTTTCTATAAAAGACTAGCAGTGGTGCCACAACACTCTTCCTTCTGACCTGAGCGTTTGTTGATATCGAGAAAGGAGCAGCCGCTGCCAAAAGGAACAATATGCTGCTGAGAGCTGGACACAAATAGAATCAACATCTTGCATGCTAAAGCCTCTCAGACACACCCTGTACTTTGTGGTAAACCAGTGTTTATTACATGTTTTTATTTAGGATATTCAGGGCTTATCTCTCTCTTCTCTGTCTGTCTCTCTTTCTCTCTTTCTTGCTTTTTCCCCTCTCTCCTTTCTCTCCCTCTCTCTCTCTCTCGCTCTGTGACTTTAACTTCGGGCATTATTCAGTAAACACCATGAATTATTCAGTGGCTACTTTGAAGCTAATCTGTTATATATATGTAGATGTGAGAGTGGGTAATTGAATTGTGAGGCCATGTAGAGACTGAATCATTGCGTTTTAGGGGGGAAAGCTGTGTGTGTGTGTGTGTGTGTGTGCAGAATGGTCCCAGAATGATTTTCATGCATCATATGCAAAACCTTTTTACAATTCAGAAGGCTGTGCATCAGAAATGCCTTGTGTTTTGGAGAGATAATGATCAAATTCCAGATTTCATATTCATGAAAATGATGTTGTTCATTGTTTGCTTACAATATTGGGTACAGCATCTTAAAATACCTTTTAGTGTTTTAAAATATGCTATATATATATTACTGCACATAAAAACCACAGCTGTTATTAGGCTTCATATAAAAGGGATTCCAAAATCTTGATGATGTCACTGTGCACCAGTGGTTGGAGTCAAAGAATATTGATCAATAACAGATACGGTGTTAAATTCTATGTATTATAGAACAAAAACATTCTACACAGTAACACACTACACAGTAACCAACAATAAACATGCCTTTCCACTTGGGACTAAGCAATGACCCACTTCATGCTTTAGCTAACCAATCAGCTACTTTTATCTACTTTAGCACATATTAAACAGAGCCAGGACACATTCATACCTTTAAAACAATAATATCTGACCTGCAGTCTCTTGGGCAAAAAAAAAGCTATATTTTTTTTTACTTGTGTGAACAGTGTTTTGAACATTCTCATGTGTTGCTGCAGGACTGGCTGCGGGTCAGATGTACACTTATCCCGCCCGCTGCTGGAGAAAGAAGAGGCGACTGCATACCCCCATCGACCCTCAGCTTCGACTGTGTGAGCTTAGACTTGGTATGAGCATAACAGAAGGTCTCACTGTCTTTCTCACACACACATACACACACACACACACATACACAAGCTCCCTCCCACGCCATACACCTTGGCTTCATATTTCCTTCTTTTCTCTTACCCCCTCGCTTACCCCCTCTCGTTCTATCTATTTCTCTCTCTCTCTCTCTCCCTCTCTCTCTCCTTCCTTTTTCTTCATGGTCATTCAGAGACTGCAGTGTTTTGGCCCATCTGGCTCTCATTACCCTTTCTTTCTCTCTGTCTGTCTCTCTCTCTTTCTCTCTTTCCCTCTGTGCCCTGACTGGGCCCCCAAAATCATTTGGCCATGCAGCATTAGTATGTAAGTGAGGCTTAGTTGGTGTTGGTGGTTGTTGCTGGGGCGGGCAGGGCTGATGGAGCTGGTGGAACTCGATAAGAGGAAATAAAAGGCTGGTCTGTGTCTAAAGGAAGCCCGATGCATTGTTCTTTCGGCTCTCACCTGCAATCTAATACCGCCGAGTCGAAGGCCTCCTTTAATTTCGAACAGAGCAGATCCAAATGCCTCGCGCCACCAAGGAATGAGGCATCGCAGATGGAGAGTCTTCGGCACAAATGCATTTGTCTACGAGACTTATATACGACCTACGAGAATACCGGAGCTGCGCAGTGTAAACAAAGCTGTCAGGGAAAACTGCGTCTTGGCCAGAATACAACAGAGTTCCAGGACTTCTTCAGACTTCATTGTATCCTACATTTCAAGAGACTGAACTTGCCCAGCACTGGCTCTATAAATGTCATCCCCATTCAGCAACCCATGCTGTAGAACAGCACACTTCCATAGCACTTCATACATAAAAACATAATACAAGTGTACATAGTGATATTGTAATACATATAATACAATTAGATGTAAATTTATTTGTTCTGTAAATTCCACATTAGACACTCACAAATGTAATATTCAAACTGCATTCATCTTTATTCAGTATAACTAGTATTATTAATTTAGCAATGACATAATACATGAAAAGTAACTGCTGATGAACACACTTGTGGGTAACACTCTCAGTGAGTAACTAATTTGATGAAACACATAGTTCTCAACTATCTATTTAAGATCAACAAAAAAATGACAATACAAGACTTTCTCAGTACACCCTGCTAGCAGTCTGTCATGATTTATGGGTGTTGTGTAATGAGAAAGGTGTTTTCTAATAGATAGCATCCTGATGTTGCTTTTTGGGGAACTTTAATTTACTAATTTGTAACAGAAATATTAACATAAATTCAGCTATATTTTCAAAAAACTATA
>JBBMFX010000148.1:2657634-2676104 GCA_037832545.1 Rhabdalestes septentrionalis | reverse complement strand
GGGTCAGGTGCTTCATAGAGAAGGTTGTAGAAAGAATTGTACATAAAATAAATAACCTCTACAGAAGGTAATCTAACTGTTCTTCTGCAAAACGTCCGAAGCCACGCAGATCTAGACTGCATTTACTTTATCCGCTGGTTCTACAGAATCTACAGGGAAATGTTAAATTTGTCACCATGACACTATAGAAGCTATGGCCAAGGTGCTGCTCTACATGATTATAAATGATGGAAAGGGACTAAGTGGAAAAACAGTGCACCTATCATTTGCTCATTTTGTGGTCAGTTGGGCCTACTTTTGCACTGGAGCTTGGCGAACTCTGTGATTTGTGTCTGATTGCATTTGTGTTTAAAATCTTACCTGTTATTACAGCTTCAAGTTAACAGCACTTTCTTGAAGACTTATTGTATCTGCAGGTTTTCAGAGAAGCGTTTCAGGTTTCTGAATATGCTTCCTAGGATAGAGGGCTTCAGTACGGCACCTCTAAAGCTTTTAAATCAAATTATTGCTTGCTGAATGACACACAATTTACATGCAACTTGGCAAAACACTTCCACGGTAATCAAAGCCAGGTGGAACATCTTTTTAAAATGAGTACCATGCAAAAATAATATTTAAAACCTGTTTAGTTGAGCAGTATATGCTTTAAAAGGCTTACTTTATAATTTATTAATAGAGTAAATTATATTAATTAATATAACAAAATCTGGAACTGAACCTGTGTTCTTCTAACCGGCTCACAAAACTCAAAGTACTTTTTACAAACAAAACAAATCTTTATTATGTAATACATTGTTTTTTGCATTTATTCTAAAGTTAACTTTAGAATTAGACTATTTACTGGCAGAAAGTATTTAACTCCTCAGATAAATGGCTTTAATAAGTTTGCACAGGGGCCTAAGACTTTTCAACAGCGCTGTAGATCATGAGTGTTCTGGTGATGCAGACAGAATAACTTTAGTGTGGGCCCCTACATTTTCATTGCCAAAAACCTTGTCATTAGCATCTGATTCAGCCCGAATTGGCACAAAACATAACTGGAAGTCTACATGATGTCCTTAGAGCATATCTGGGGCAAAACTCTTGATAAAACGCCTTCCAAAACTCCCAGAAAGCCTCAGGAAATGAACATCATGGTTAGCACTGCTGACAAAGCACGAAATATCAATACTGAGACTGAACTCAGTCCATTATGGATCAAGGCTATAGCCATGATTATAGCAAATATCTCAGACCTGATAGAAGATGATTTTACTGCTTCTTCCAAAAATTGGAGAGGTTTCTATAGAAGTGGAAGATGCAACCAAGCATGTTGATGAAGTTGAACAGCATATTTCAGCTGCTGAGACAAGGAAGCAGGTCTTTTATCTGGAAAAACTAGGGCCTCATTGCAAATGGATCTAGATGACTGAGACCATAGCAGTAAATATCCCAGAATGGTCAGATTGCCAAAATCCTCCAAAGTCTACATTTCTTGGAGTCATGTGTTCTTGAAGCTCTTCCACTGGCTGCCGAGTTCACCAAGTGTCAGGCCAGTGAGGAACAGACTCATATGAGAGTCACCTCCCATTATGATTCTTAGGTTCCAACCTTATAGGAACCAAGCTATAGGAAGACACCGCCAGATGGGTGAAGAACATCTGCTAGACTCTAGCGGTGCACTCAGGACCTCTAATAGAACTTATTGTTGTTTTTTGAGGACCAAGAGGAAACTTCAGTCAAACAGAGTGCAGGATTATGGCTTAAACTAATCAGCAATTCTAAGAATAACCATGAACAAAGAAGCAATGGCTTTTTCATCACATCGAGAGTAGAAAACTGAACCTGTTCAGTAATCGTATATAATCACAAACATATGACTTAGTCAAAGGTACATGGTGAGCAAACTGGAACTTATGTTCAGATAATGCTGAGAAATCCAAAGGAATATATTACATTATTAAGAAATGTGTTGCAATAATTGATACAAGTGTACTAGCTTAGGGGATATGTGGACTGTAAGTCTCTGATTTTGGACTCATAGCTGAATCCAAATTAAGGTTAAGAGGCCATAGTTATGAGGGTTTTTCTTTTAAAAATGGAATCCACACATCTTGAGTTTTCCTTGTGTACTTGTTTATGTGGAAATATTGGGTGTATCTAGTGGCATGAGGGGTTTGGTTTCAAGGGAACGTAAAACAGCACAGTGTTTTCGGATATTAATCACAAGGCTTGGTACATGGGGGAAATTAGGATATGAGTAGTAAATTGGATGCATATTTAATAGCTGCACTTGGCTACATTTAACATGTAACTACCATCAAGACTTATATTGCACGGCATTCATCATTCAGTGGAAAGGAAAAACGCTGGCATGTTTTTGAAAAGAAACGACACTACCAAAGCACTATTTCAGGAAAGGAGGCAGAACATGAAGACCTTGAGTGGGAATGGGTGGGAGTATATTTTCATCCTTGAAGTCTGATAGCAGAGGGGTTTGCATTATTAACAAATGGCTTCCATTTACACTAGAAACATGTATAATGCGGGAAGGTAAGTTATAATAAAAGCACGTCTGTGTGAATGTATATGCACCACCAGGTCACCGTCCTGGTTTTATAACAATGAGTTAGACTGTTTTGCTGGCAGAGATTTCAAATACATATTAGGACTTTGCATAGATAAACTACCTGGCAAAGGAAACGATCCCACAAAACGGCCACAAACAACAATCACTATATGTAAAGACTGAAGTTATTTGGATCTGTGGTGAACATAAAACTCGAAAAACAAAGAATTCCTGTCCTATCCATGAAAGCAGTTCTACAATATGTGTTTGCTTAAAACCCGAATCCAAATGAGGCTAATCTAAAAATGACTGTAGCCACAACAACAACATTCATTGCTCACTCCAAAAGGCGGAGCAGAAAATTTGCAAAGCAGAAACCAAATGAATTTGGTAACAAAGTATTTGGCTAACCTAATAAAAAAAGGTCAATTTCTCAAGAGCATCTCCTCTGTTAGGGATAAACTTCATAGTAACAGAATAAATGGAGGTACTTTGGAATTTTATGAAAGGTTTTATGAAAGGCTTTACACAAGTAAGCAGTCAGCAGGGGCCTCAGAGCGAACAGAGTTTTTTTACATGTTGTCTTTGAACAAAAGACAGAGTTAAATGAACCTATAACATTCGAGGAATCAAGAAAAGCCCTGGGCTAGGACTGCTTTAGCTCAGAATGTTATAAACAGTTTAAAACAGTAATGTGGAATCCTCTACACTCCCTTGAGGTAGGATCTCTTCCTAAAACATTTTACAGAAGCAAACATCTGATTTTAAAGAAAGATAAACCAGTGGAAGTGTGTTCTGGTTTGTTAAATTCAGATTTCCAGTTTTTAGCTAAAACACAATCTGTGGGAAATCCTTACACACAAATATGTATATCGTCGCTCTCTGGCAGAAACCTCGTAACTCCACTTTGGTCTTTGTTGTTTTATTTCATAAACCGATACTAATGGTCACTCGCCACACGGGGCTGTAAAATGTAGAAATGATTAACTAATGAAAAGTGTTGAAAATAATTATACCAATTTTGATTACACAGTATTCATTTATTTAGAATACAAATAGAAAAATAGCCATTTTGGACATATGAGGTTTCGGCCCAACAGCATATACATATATCTTTGTGTGACAGGTGTGTCAGAAATAGTATGAAAATAATTTTAGTCCATTTTCCAGATTGAAAAGAAATGTTAATAAGCTGGAAACAATGTCACTAGGTCAAGTGCATCTCACACACATTCAAGACGTTTTAGAAAGATGCGCCGTTCTCACTGCTGGGAAGAATTTCTCCGATCAAGAATGTTTTGAACGGGCTACCCTACCCAGTCCACCTTACAAGGTATAATAAGTGACATCATAATAAACTTTGTGGTTGTGATGGAAAATGGGACTCCTGTCCCCTGTGGAGCTCCAGTGCTATACAGCTTTGTGTCAGACACCCTGGTAACCGCGCATACTGTTTTCGGCAAGGTAGTCTATAATCCATAATAATAGGGGGTTGTTTACCTGACGACTTGGTCCCTAAACAGGCTGGCGGTATGTGTTAAAAGCACCAGAGGAATCAGAGAGCATCATCCACAGAGGTCCTCCTGCTGGTAGCAGGGAGGGTACAGCAGGTAGATAATGACTCAAAGACTTTCATGCTGTGGGAAGTGGTGCTACTGGCCTGTAGTCACAAGGTGTTTTCTATTACACTGGGACCAGTCTGATACTCATTCAGTCACTTGTCACCTCTAGACTGGACTGCTGAAACTCACTTTCCTCTGAAGACCACAAGAGCTCTACAGGCGATCCAGAAATCAGCAGCACGTCTGGACTTCAATACATTAAAAATTCAGCTACAGCAAACACTTCCCTGTTTGTTGCATTACATTTAAAACTAAAAACACTAAAAATGCTCACCTACATAGCCAAACATGATCCAGCTCCATCTTACCTACTGGCATCTGACCCACTGGTTCTCCTCTTGGTTTTGGCACTTAAGTCATGGAACAAATTGCTGAGACCCTTGCTGTCTTCTAACAGAGACTGAAGACCCTCCTCTTCACTGAGTGCTTTGGATAACAACTACATGTTCATGTCATAAACTGACTTGACTAACTCAAACTTTACGCCCCCCCCAAAAAAAACATGTCCTCTCTGGGTGACAAATCTATATCTATTTTTTAATTATTGCTTTAATTGTTTTTGATCAGCACACAGACAAAGAGAGAGAGGGAGAGAGAGAGAACTGAATAAAAGCCTTAGAAGTCAGTCAACTTAGACATTCTCCCTATAGGGGGAGATAGGACTCTTGAAGACCACTTACAAACCTTTTTTTTTTTTTTTTAATGATTGCTTTAGTTGTTTTTGAGTGTTGCCATGCATTTATTCACAAACATTTACACCTTTAAATATGAATTCAGGATTCAAATATTGAATAACATTTGAGCTGAGCGGAAACTGCCATTGCTAAATCAGCCCCCGCGTAAAATGCTTTTCTTGACACTCACTGATTGACGAAAGCAATCCAGTGATTTAATTAAATTCAGAAAGCTCTGAATGGCAATCTGGTGTGTTGATTGGTGTGTGTTTGAAGAATCCACCCTCAATTAGGCTCTTTGTCTTGGTCGTCTGCTCCGGCTGCTGATTAGCGGGTGGAAACGGGGGTGCGAAGAGTAAGAGGAGGCACTCAGCATGTGCAATCAGCGTCTGAGTGACAGTGCATCTCCCTCGAGACCCAACAAGCCAGACACAAAGAGAAGGAGAGGCGGAGAAAAAGCTTGGTCCAACTCACCGACACATATGTTTCTTTGCTTTGTTTTGGAAAGAGTTTTGAGAGCAGGGAGGCACCGGACACCATGATGTCTCTCACTGCAGAACATCAAGAGTGCCAGAGAACAAAGCTCTGGACCAGAGGAATACGGCCTCAGTACCTCTCCTCTCTCTCCTTCTCCCTCCCTCTCCCTCCCTCTTTTATCCCTCTTTTATCTTGAGCAGCTGGAGGGTTTATACTTTCATGAGACCTGCCAGGCCATCAGCTCAGCAAAATAAATGTATTTGTGAAGGGCAGGTGCGTCCAGGACAAAGCTGACCCAGCTGACCTCTACATGACACAAATACACACACACACACACACACACACACACACACACACACACACACACACACACACACACAAGTGGACAGTGCTTACTGTTAAGCTTTTGTGAGCTTTTTCCATTTTTATTTTATTTTTTTCATTTTTTTTTTCTGTTTTCCTCTCAGAAGCCGAGCTCATGCCCAAGAAAGAAGCTCCACCAACCGAGGCCACGGCCCTGGAGGCTCTGCTGAGAGGAGAGGGCATTCTGGACAAGAGGAGCAGCAACGCTAAGGAAGAAGAGACACTGCTGGAGATTCAGGTTTGCCAGTCAAAACATTTTTTTTTCAGTCAAAACATTTGGAGAAATACAGCTTTACAAAATGTGTATTATTACATCTTCTAGTTTAATTGAGTTATTTCCAGTTAATTTACTACAGTCACATTATGTCATTTGAAAACAACAGCTTCTCTTTACACTGAACAAGACAAATAGGCCAATAGAAATGGTCCATTTGGAATAAAATCATGACTTTATTGTTGGCATAAATAATGCTTTTCTTTCTGCTGTAATCTTACTAGCCTGTCAGTTGTATTTTAAAAAACACAATATAAAACATATTTATGGCAACGTTAACCTGGGAATAATGTCAAAGCACAAAAAAAGTATCCCGGTTTCTAAGTGTACTGAAAGTGAACAGTATAAAAACAGTCCCCTAATATTTGCTGGTCAGTATACATCCACACTTGGTGCAAGACAACTCAGTTTAAAACTTTCTTTCGTGGTCCCAGTGTAGAAAATCCCAAAGCATCCATCAGAGGATCATTCTCCACGGTCTAGTGTCTGGATTTAGAGACCACAAAGTTCCCCCAGTAACAGCTAAAACATAAGCGGGTGCCACTGCTTGGTTCTGTTGTATTACAACACCCTGAGTAATAAAATGACAAAATGACACAGTATCGCCTCCAAAACCCAAAAATATTTTTTCCTAAGCCATCTCCTGTGATCTGTAGAGGGTGCTCGAAGCTGAGGAAAATGGGGATGGTTTCCATGACGATGAGGACTTTGAAGTGGACACACCGAAGAGGAAGCAGCGAAACAAAGGCAGGGTAGGTGACACAGCACATCAAAGCACCACACAGACAAATAATGGCAGAGAGATATAAAGAGAGAGAGAGAGAGAGAGAGAACAGAATAAAACCGTTAGAAGACAGTCGACTTAGATATTCTCCCTATAGGGTTATTGCTCTACTACTTAAAATGAATGAAGTAATTAGATAATTATTTTGCAATGAATTATATTTACATTTGACTTATATTATGGGCTTCTCATTGGTTTATATGATGGGGGGGAACAAGAGAGACGAAACATTCTAAACAACAATACATTCCATTTAACTCTCTGAAATTATGATAAAACACATTTTCTGTGCTTGTTTCAGGGAGATAAATAGTTCATGTTTTTTGCAATAACAAGTCTGTTAACTGCTGTGTTGCTCAGAGCCGTGGCTCCGGCCGCAGGAGGACTGAGGCCATGGCCAATGATGACCAGGACAAGCCCTACGTGTGTGACAGTAAGTTCCACTTCATTACGCTGATAAACACCATCACTAGTCCGACCACAGTCAGCATGCACAACAGGGCTGCACCTTATGGCTGAAATAGATGAGTTTTGATTACATTTCTACATTTTGCAATTGAAACTGGCAACAATAATTGTACTTTAAAGCATTGTAAAATGCTTTAAAACGTTTAAATATGTGTGTAGGTTCCACAAAGCAGACCACGAGTCAACAGTTGTTTTAGTATACTGTTACATTTCAAAACTATTAGGGAGGATCTCTAAGTTAACTGAGCATTTTCCCTGTCTATCAGTGCACAGGGACATAAACACAAATTAGAAGACATTTCAAAGGCAAAAGTCACTATAATTTGTTGAAATATTACAGAAAAATTGGTTTATCTATGATTAATTGCATGTAATGTAAACATGGAGATGAACTAACAATTTAAAAAAGCTTCATTTGCAGGCTGACTTTAAGTGCATCTTAAATGAGACGTGTTTGCATCATTTTGACAAAAATAATTTACCTTTGTTGGATTTCTTGACCTTGATTCATCAAAACACTCACAGCGATGCTCATCAGTAAATGTTATTGTTCAGTGAACACAGTGTGATTAGACAATTAGACATTCAGTTGTAAAGGCTAAATGCTATATTGTGCAGCCCTAAAACACAGACACACACACACACACACACACACACACACACACACACACACACACACACACAAAATGATATCTTGGCATGAAAGCAGCTTATATCTTCTCAATATACTGAATGTTTCTCTTGATAGGATATATGGACACTGTGATGTCATTCAAATGATTTCCAATTCCAATTCTGGCATTTACGGAAGTTTTATTTTTATTTTTCTTGTTTCACTACATAATGAAAATAATTTACATTTATTTGAATGATACTAAGAATTGAATGAATCCTTCTGTGGAAAAAGGCCATATCTTTTGGCAAAATTACATAAAACTTTCAGAAAAAGGTGATTTAATATTATAAGACTTTTTTTTAATGAATATTTGATTTTACTATGTGTAGTGGTTCCACATGAATGGAATATATGACCCTTAGACAGGCAGAGCTTCCAGAAGGAAAACACTATAAACATTTGCCAAGATATTATTTGTCAATTTATAATTTAAGTTGCGGATACACTGTATAGGTGCCAAAAAACAATTTATTTTTTTAAGCAAAAGGGGCACTTTCTTTGTCCTTTTTAACTTCCTCTTCCAGTAATTTTTTTTTTGTTGCCATTTGCGCTTCTCAGTGTTTCCTGTTCTCGCAGGGTATCCATGTGGGTTTCTTTAACACTGTTGACCTGTTTTATCTGCATTAAGGACACGCAGACTTCCGCCCCAGTATGAACATGGCTTGTGTCTTATGTCGGAGTAACGCTGCGGCCTGTTTTCCCGTTTCAGCATGGACAGTAGGCCTGCGTGCTCCTCCGTAGTCTCGAGAGCATGTATCTACGCAGAAGAAAAAACAAACAACCTTTGGGTTTCCAGAGGCACCTCTGAATGAAACTGTTTTGTTTTCTTGTCTCTCCTTTTGCTTTGTGTCTTTATTCCAGACAGATACAAACAAAAGCATAACTCAAAAACTGCTGACTCAGGTATACGGCCATGGTGCCATCTTCCTCTTGCTTGGACTTTAGGGCTGCACGAGTGACAAGGCTTTACCAAGGCTGTCCGCTATCAAGGAGGGCTTTAACCTCCACCAGCAGACACTAACCTTTGGCTCCGTAGAGATTTTTGCCTATTGTTTCCCACCTAGCTTCTTGCCTGGCTAAAGCTAGCATGCATGGCTAACCACACTTTTTAATGCTAATGGCAAAACCAAGCCTCAGGTCCTGGGAGGTGACTACAGACCACCTTTAACACATCTTCTGCTATGCTGCCACAACTTCTGACCCTGTTTGTCGCCAAGAAATTCGCCTGGCTGTAGACATGCATGCGTTGACCCCCCTTTTCCGTTTGATCTTATGTTGTGCCTTCTTGATTACGTCCATCTGAAGAGTTTAGTAAAAGCCAGTCAGAGTGCAGCCCAGGTTATGTGGTGTTCCAGTTCCATAGTCACCTGTAGGCCTAGCTTTCGTGTAATGTAGTAAAACCCTTTCCTACAGAACAAAGTCCATTAGTTATCTCCAGGTTCCCTTAAAGTTCATAGAATGTTTGATACAGATTAAAAAAAAATGTTTCTACTTGAATAGAATATTATTTCCAAAAGCAAGTAAACTGAAAAACAGAATTGTGTTGTCATAATAAAATGTATACATGAACATTTACATCAGTTAAATTCAGTGAATCACTGTTTTTCAATGTATGGTATTTCAGTCTCAATATTATGTTTGATCTGAAGGTCATTTATGTCATGCTGGAGCTTGTGTGATTTTTATTAACAGCAGTGATATTCTTTACTTCTTGAGTCAGTTGCTCCATGACTACAATATAATAATGAGAAAGCTTGTGTCTGTCGGGTACTTTTGAATAGGCATGCACTATTATTGCTGGAGAAACTGTAGCACAGAAAGAGAATGTATAACCTGCCCTGCCAGTAAAAATAGTACACTTAGAAGCAGTGCTTGAAGAACTGGTTTCTTTGTATTTTTAAAGAAATTGTTATTTTTCCCACATTTAAAAATAATGAAAGCACCAAAACAATGAAAAAGTGTTTTGTCTTTGTAACAAATAGGTCCTCCCTTCAGCTCTACAATTTCCAACTGTATTATACTATATCATTATACTATAGATTATACGTATACATATTTACTTTGTATATCCAAACTTTTGGCTGTTTTGGCACATGGCTATAAATGTGAAAGTATTGGCCCGAAAAGGTACACAGTGTAAATTACAGCAAGATAATCCAAAAACAAAAGCTGTGGAGAACCATATAAATGTAAACGCTTGTATTAGGGTCCATTTCTACTACTAGACTATGTCAGTAGTCAGTGCCAGTATTGCACATACACATTTAGCTATTCTAGAATACATACAGCTCATAACAGGCTTATGAACATATTTATAGCAGTACCAGAGTGACCCATTCAAACCCATTGCTTTGGCTGCTCCTCTCACCGGTCCAGAGAGTATTTTCCCTCTTGAAAATGGTCCTCACTTCCTAATTATGTAGATGGATAATCGGATACTGTAGGTTGTCAATCAGCACCTGGAAGCCAAACCAATGGGAGAGTTTACTTAGCTAAATGTACCAAGAAACCACAGAGCCAAAACCCTAAACGATTCATTCTCCACTTGCTGTTTGAAGAATTGAACATGATTCTTTTTTCAATAATCAGAAATTAATAATGAAAATACAGTAGTACTTCAGAACTTGAAGACATGAATGGATTGAATTAACCTTTTTAGCACCCAGAAACCATTAGACATTCTCTATAGGCCTAGAAGGTTCTGAGGGTTCTCATCTGACCTTATTTGAACAACATGACAAATTAATTTCACTGAAGGTTCTAGCAAGAATAGATATACTACTGCTATAATATGGCACTAGACCATTTCTACCAATCATGGACAATCAATTATAGTTGTAGCATGTGTTGTTAATTGCAATCATTTTATCATGAGTATAATCTTGGCATAGTTTCTGTGTGCTCGCCCTGCAGCATCCTTGTTAGCATCTTAGGCTTTATGTGTTTTCCTGTAGAGCCTATGATAGTTTTAGTTTCCCCAGTTTGATGTTGCAGTGGTTTCAGATTTTCCCCATTTTGCTGTCTGCTATTGTGACACCATGTCTCCTCCATTGTAGTTTGTGGAAAGCGTTATAAGAACCGACCAGGACTGAGCTATCACTACACCCACACACACCTGGCTGAGGAGGAGGGAGAGGAGGAGAGAGAAACGGAAATTCCACAGTCGCCTCCTGAACCCAACCCTGAAAACCATAAACGTAAGCGAACTGCCAACCTGACATCATTTCACTTTGCGTCTGTTTGAACATGTTGAGAAGAACAGCATGCTGGGTTTGTTTTTTCATGTCTAGACAGTTGTAATGCACTTAGTTACCTAAATCCACTACAGGCGGAGTTAAACGAGTTCAGAATACTGCAGCCAGACTGTTCATCCATGGTAAAGAGGCAACATATTGTGGTTATTTATTTAGAATACTTTGACTGCTTTTAAAGCTCTTTATAGCAGCACTTTCATCAAATCTGATTTTCAATCACATTTTCAGTTCTCAATCTGATTCACAGATTGTTGAGCACTGGCATATTAAATACGGGACAGATAGACATTGTGCCCCAGAACCATAATTCTTAACATATATGCCAGGTGAAAACATCTTTAACATCTAAGTTTCTGGTGCTGTATATAAATGTAAATGCTGTATATAAATGTTTAGAAGTTTAGAATCAATGCTATGTTAACTATATAAAAGCAACTTGGTTTTATACACTACTAGTCAAAATGTTGGACACACCTTCTCTTTCAATTATTTTACTTGTTTTTTATTCTATTCCACATTGTAGAGTAATATTGAAAACAAAATTATGAAGTAACCAAAACAAATAGTTCAACAAACCAGAATATGTTTTGTAATAAGGTATTGATACTGTTGTGTCTATTTACTTAGTTCAATGGTTCTTGCCACAACTGATGATCCCAAACACATTAAGAAGGCAAGAAATTCCACTAAAGAACTCTTGACGAAGAACAGCTGGTCATTAAACACCATTTGTAATTCAGAAGTGTCTAGAATGATGGCTGGTACTGTAGATTATGTAGATTCTGAAATAACAAAATTCGAATACTTTATATTTGAAAAATGGTGTTGAAATCTTAAGGAAGATGCCACAACCAAAATGACACCACAAGCTTGAAAATAACATCTAAAAACACATTTTGTATTAATTTATACATAAACTATGGTGTATGTAATGCAGTGTTTGTAGTTTTATTAAGTATAACTGTTCTTGAATACTCCTTTTTATGTAACTTATTACAAAAATATTCATTTTTTCTAACACTCAAGCACAAAAGGGACCGGATGGTGTGATCATCCCCAACGATTACTGTGACTTCTGTCTGGGGGACTCGGTTTCTAACAGAAAAACAGGCCAAGCTGAGGAGTTGGTGTCCTGTTCAGACTGCGGACGCTCTGGTCAGTACCTCTGACAGCCATTACACTCTAAACCAGCACAGCCCACCTAGTCATATCATCTTAATCACACTACATCTTTTTCTTATCACACATAGAAGGGATGAAAACCCTCATTTTTTCAAGTAACTAATCTAGATATTATACCTAAAGAGGAATATAGAAATCAATGTCTCTAAAATCACAGTTCACAATCTTGTAAAATATCTAATTATGTTTAACATTTAATCTCAAACTATTTTCACTTATGTGCAGAATTAAAAATGATAAATCATGTAAGCTATTCTTGTATATTAATTATGAGGTCTATGACTTAACTTCTATTAATAAGCAAAGACAGGCATTTCAAAACATGGGTCTGAAGGGAGGCATTTAAATGTACCATATGTTTCATTTATTTCAACATATTCTCATGTGCTGTATTTCATTACATCTATCCTGTGTGCACATATACCATTTATTCACATTTTGCAATGTTTTTTATTTTACTGGCTTTTTTTGGTTGTGGTTTGGGTTCTAGCCTGCATTGCAGCAGTTTGATGTCTGGTGGGTTTGTCACTTTAATGCATGTTTATAGCAACATTTGTTCTCCATTTTCTACAGTATTGGTGATGCGACAAATGCTGAGCTCCATAAACACATACTGATCAATAGAAATACTGTTATCTGAGCAAAAATTGTGCTTGTGTTGGAAGACACTTATTCCATTGATGCTAATGGTGGACTCCAGTGACGAATGGTGGACATTATATCCACACTGGTTCAAACTTAAACTTCTTATTTGGCTGTAGATTTGGCTGTTCATTTCTCCAAGTGGTTTAAAAATCGTTACCCTGGCTGACGAACGGTCCTCAGCTGATTTAAGTCAGGAGATGTTTAGGGAGCCATCGCTTTATCTCAGTTCATGTGCTCCACAAACTGTTGTTATTGTTTACTCATATTTTACACATTTTATGTTTGTTCCTTCCTGTGTCCTTTGGATATGTCACTCATTCTCAAACTGTTTCCCTGCTTTTGGATGAATGGTACAGCTAGCACAGAGAGAGAGAGACAAGATTCATTATGTTGAAAGACCAACATACACCCAGTAAATATAATCTGACTGGAACTGGAAATACATGAGACGGGAGTCAAGCCAAAACACAGCGCACTCATGACCCTGTCTATCTCCATTTGGTGGAAATAGTGAACCTAGCCAAACCAAAATTGAGTAAGTTTATTGGGTATATGTCAGGCTGCCTCTGTTGTATTGCCAGTTGTCCAAGCTGAGGAGAGTATGTGAAGCGTAGCTGACTGCAGTGTTGCTTGTCTGTGTTTCTGCTGTGATGCTGATATGTCCGTCATACATGTCAGCTGGACGTGCGAGCGAGCCGAGGGCGAAGAGGAGGCCGGCTGGACTCCAGGACATATTTGGCGACACGTCTGAAAGTGAGGCCTCCACCTTTCACGGCTTTGAGGAGAACGAGCTTGAGGGACTCCTATCAGACGACAGCGGTGGCTCTCCCTAACACAGATAGATACGGGAAACACAGCAAGACAGCAGCATTAAGGGAATCTTCGGCATGTTGTTTTTCATTTTGATCTTGGTGGTGGTCTGCTTTACGGACATTAAAGCTGTGACCCAAATGCTAATGGATCTAATGGGACTAATGGGTAATGGTTTTCTCTGGAATCTTTGCCGTGTTGCTTGTTACCTGCCTTCTTGTACTGAGAGACAACAAAACACTCTCTTAGAGCAACAAGGAGAACAGGGCCCACGATAAAAGTTTGGGCATGGATGCGTGCAAAGAGGAATCGAAGCTTGGACAAGCATAAAGGATAAAGGAACTCACCCTGCAAATGTGGGTAACTTCCAAAGGACACAGCATGTGTCCGTGAGACAGCGTGGAGATGGCACGTATGCTCCTACCTCTGAAGTAATCCAGTTGATAAGAAGGAACAGATCACAAGACTTGGCAGACCAGGCGAGTCTGAGAAGATGTTACCACGGCGACTCGGGTGTGCAGACCTATTGGAAGGCAGAAAGAGGCGGGGAAGGACAGTTAGCCGAGAGGTAAGAGCCAATCGCGTTTACTTGTCCATCTCTCGAATAACAGGGCCGGGCGGTCACTCTGCAGCACATGTGAATCCTCGTCTCTCTGATGTGTGCTGTGAACCACCTGGCAGGGGATGAAATGGAAAGAATGAGTGGCATTCAGCGGACACGTTGTTCGCGAAACAACACATTTGAACTGTCTTTTGCCTTCTCGATTTGTGGCTATTTCAAGGCAGACACCCTCAATGACACATTTAATCATATAGTCTAAAAGAAGTGCTAATTACCAGTTCTCATCAACATATCATGGTCACTGTCCAAAGAAAACCACGTATCTCTACTTTTGGTTCTGAGTCATCTGAACTCAGCAGCAGCCCTTTTACATTGTGTGAAACTTTCAAAATAAGCCAAGTAATAGAAATACTCCAAAATGACTGTGGAAGAAATGCATTAATCATCTTACATTATGAGTAAACAAGTATATATTTTTGGACAGCAACAATAGCCTAAAACTCTGTTGGATGACATGTCCCAATCAGGTTTGGGGTGTATCGTGGATTTTAAAAAATCAGCATTCAATATTTTGGGCGTGTGCTCTAAAAAACCATATGTTTGTTGCTTATATTTATCACGTTATATATATGATTTACATGTGTGTGTGTGTGGGCACTATTTTTGGATGGTTTCTGGGAAATAATGAGCAAAACACATGCACACACACAATTCACACACACACACACACACACACACACACACACACACACATATGTATAAGAAGTATATATAGAATAAACAGCAATTCATTACCAACAAAAGGACAAGCATTTCTGTACTTTAAGGTTGTAAATAACAAAAATTTATGTGTGTATACATGTAATGAGAAATATGTGTGTGTGTGTGTGTGTGTGTGTGTGTGTATGTGCTGTTAATGTCTTACTATTTATTCAGTGTGGGTGTTTTACATTGATCATACCTAACAAAGCAGATTACAAAGCCTATAATTTAGACGTTTCTACGTCTCGGTCTTTTTGATTGTAACAGAATGCCTTGTGGCCTTGCTGTGGTGCCCTGTCAAAGTCATATGAATCTGTTGTCAGCATTATTTTAATCGGTCTAATCAATTACAGTGTTGTGGTAGCAGCTGGGCCTTGTTACTTTCTATTCGAGCTGCTCCAGACACAAAAAATGCTGAAACAGTGCCGCCAGGACTAGCTTTGCCCTTGATATGCTGTGTGTTGAAAACGTACATATTGTGTAAAGTTTCAACAGAGCTATTCTTTTACCTTTGGGTCAATGATTGAACGTATTGAGATAAAAAATAATGGATATGTTGTTGGTCCAAAGAAAAATGAAAGTCTCTTTCAGTGGCTTTCAGGGTATTTTGAAAACGAACATCACAAGGCTAGAAATTTTTGCTGTAGAATTTCATAAGTGAAGATGCCAATGGAGACAATGTCACTAAGAAAATAATGCAAAACTATTTCTTAGCCTCTGTTCCTAAATTGCTTTTCCATTTTAAAATGAATGACAGCAAAATAATTTCAGTCTTTCTTAGCAGATGAGTAGCTAAAACAATTGTTGTCTCCCTCTTTCTGAGCAGAGACTTTTCTAAAGCTGATTGACAGAAGTGTGTATTGTTCAGATTTGTATGTATGACAAGAGAAATGTAACCAGACAGGTGGAAACTTCCCTCAGAGAGTGGGCTTAACACACTCTACTCCCGGCGTGCTTTCTGGTCAGGGAGTCTTAAGCAGCTTTATGGGTCACTCGAACAGGAGGGGTCTGCTGCTCTTCCAGTCTGAAGGCAGTAAGCAGGCCAAAGAATGGACAGTTGTATTCAAAGCCAGATGGTGTAAGAGATAAAGCACACTTGGGGGCAGGTGTGGGACGACTACAATATAACACTTTTCTTCTGTGTGGTGATTTGTGAAGGTATTGTATAGCATGCTTGCTGGATATTGTTGCAGTCTCATGTTATCCATGCATTGTCCATCCATTCATATGAATATCTGCATATCTGCCTATTAATCAAAATATGTCTGCCTGAATGTCTGTCTGCCCATCCATCCATCTATCCATCCATCTATCCATCCATCCATCCATCCTTCCATCCATCTAGTGTTAAGTGGAACCACTGACTGAGCAATGAATAGTACATGGTCACTTATACATATATTTTCATTACGCTGCAAAACAATGTATTGCAATTGAGTGAATATTTGCCTGTATCATCTTATTGTGTGAATCACAAGAGTTATAATGGAGGTATTGAATTCTTAGATATTGAGATATTGAGTTTTCTTCCCCCCTCTCTCTCTTTTGCTGTCTCTCTCTTTCACTATATATATCTCTTTCTCACTCTCTATTTCTCTCTCTCTCTCTCTCTCTCTCTCTCTCTCTCTCTCTCTCTCTCTCTCTCTCTAGGCCATCCTACCTGCCTTCAGTTCACAGATAACATGATGCAGGCCGTGCGGACGTACCAGTGGCAGTGCATCGAGTGCAAATCCTGCAGTCTGTGTGGTACTTCGGAGAACGATGTAAATGTTATAAAACACTTCTTGTCACATAACACAGTCATTTTATAGCATAATATCACAATCACAGACCGGCTTACTGGATACAATAGTGGAGTACAGGCAATTTTCAATTTTACGTTACATAGTTAATCAATCACACACTTTTTTGCAGTAAAAGTATTGAAAATTGTAATGAATTGTGGCATTTGAGTGAAGGAATAATCAACATTACAGACGTCTCTTTTATTTAAAACTGTTTCTGCACATTACATGTGCAATAATGGTGATAGCAATCAAAATTATGACCTTTAATGCACAGGGGAAAAAATGATAGAAATATGTCCATCTGTAAGGTGCATTTTAAGACAATGTACATACAAGCACAGGTGTTCTGATGAATTATGCTGCCTTGTTGAAAAATGTTACTGTAGAGCAAACTGACAGCAGAGTCGATCAATTCATGGTACTCTATCAAAAAAGGTTACCTTAAAGTTCATACAGTTTGTACAGTCAGTTTATGACACTGAAAATTATTAGAAGTAATAACAATAATAATAATTTATAATTTATAATTTATAATTATAATAATAATTATGATAATAATTATAATAATACTTTATTTATTATTTATTTAGAGGGCCCTTTCTGTGGATATACAATGACTCTTCCATTTATTTGTGCATCTTATAAAAAAACATTGTGTGATGTTGTGTTTGATGATATTAGTTTTATTTTACAGTCATACAATTATTTACAGCAAACTGTTCTGTAAAATATATTTGGAAATAGGTTTTTATTGCACCTACTTTGTAACCACTCTCATTGGCCATTATATTGGAAACACCTCCCATATAGGTGCTCAGTAACATTTCTCTACCATTTTGATATCACTGCTGTGCTAAGAATAGCCCACTGGTGTTTCCTCTCTGGCCAAACGTGACCAGAGCAGTCCTTGAGGACAAAGAGCCCTTTCACAAGACTCAAACAAAGTATAACTCTAGGCAAATAAGTAGGAAAATTATATAATTGGAGAAAGTATTGTTGTATTAAAAATATATTTTTTTCATAAGCAGTATATTGCTACAAGCTACCCTGTCGATAAATGCTACCTTGAAGTTTATACAGTTTATACAGTCAGTTTAGCACTTATAATGATGAGAATTAGGCAATTATATTTTATTTAAATGAGAAGAGCCAAGATAAACAGATCTTTAGAGGCACACAGAACCAGTTTATCCAGTCAGGTTCTAAAACTGAGAAATGCTACCGTGAAGCAGGGTGTTCTAACGATTCACGCTTCCCTGTGGAAAAATGCTCCCTTGAAGCTTCTACAGCTGCAAGTATCCTGTAGTAGCAGAGATTTATGGACATGGCACTGAATCCCAAGACAGTGGAGCTGCACATATGCAGAAGGGCATGGTAACACATCTGCACTAGTGATGCGCCGGTCGTCTCGTAACCCGCGGGTCGTGTTGGGGTGGGTAAAGAAATTGTCACTTTATTTGCGTGACGGGTTGGGGCGGGTCACTAAAAACAAAATGACATAAAAGATCCAATCTATAGCCTAAAATGTGTATCATTATCTTGTTATTAATATGACCTGATTTATCGTTCATATTCATAATCA
>JBBMFX010000148.1:2620468-2640190 GCA_037832545.1 Rhabdalestes septentrionalis | reverse complement strand
TCATCACCTGAAACTGCATTCATTTCAATGGGGCGAGTTATGACCCAATACTTTTGTCCATTCTCTATGGGGTTTCGCCCACCTTTGTGGGCGCGTAGCTTTGCCACGGTAACACGAAGCACTTATAAAAGTAATAGCACACCTCACAGTGACGTGCTGAACTATTTGATATATAGGTTGTGTGGGTACGTGCCACGGTTTGGGCTGCATTAAGTGCGATAAAGAAATCTAGGTGAAGAACAATAAGGGACTTCGCCATTCAAATGAATGGGAGCTTCGCCCTCAATGAAATGAAACGTCAGCCCAGATAGACAGTAGTGCTTTTACTTTGTCATCTTCACAATTGTGTGTTTGTAAGCCCTTTGTTATTGTTTTTATTTTGTTGCAGACATTTAAAAAAAAATCAACAGCCCACATTTGGCCCTGCCATTAAGGAAAAATGACTCAAGTGTGGGTCACTTTATTTGTATTGGAAAAACACTTGTACTATTTGTACCAGTAGAAAAGCACTATATTTTCAAATATCTGGGCCACTCAGATCATTTCAACGATCCATCTACCCTCTAAGGACACCAAGGACAAAAGAACAAGGATTTCAAAAGAACTTTTTGGTTTCCTATCCCCACCGAAATAGTCATGAATTGAATTGAATTGAATTAAAATGTGTTCACATTCATTTATTTCCACATGTTTTTTTTAAATGTTCTCCCTTTTGAAAACGTAATAAAAATGAAATGAACATTCCATTTTCGAGCAATTTCAATGCATCGCTTGTTATCACTGCAGAATTCTTTATAGACGGGGGTTGACATTATTTTTGTAGTATTCGAATGAGCACCTACATGAATTAACTTGTACGCAACAAAATGAAACCTTTTCTCTGTGTCTCTGCCATGGTTCCTGCGAGAGAAGCTCCACACAGAGAAAGAGAACGTGTGGAGCTTCAGTCAGTCCCTGAAACCAAAAGCCCTGCAGTAACAGGTGCACCAGCCTGAAGAGGTTAAGCAGTCAACTTTGACAAGTCATCACTGAGTCGTTGAGGACGAGGCTATATTCATTAAAACTGAATTAGGATGAGCGGTCAATGTAGAGCCAAGTCATCAAAAAGTAATTTCTTGCCATGCTGCAGCTAGAGATAGTGACAGGCCATAACAGGGCTACTGTCTGGCACTGATGACTGCAAATGAAAGTCAAAGACATGGACAGAGACAAAGGCGAAAAACGAGTGTGTGTGTGAGAGAGAAAGAGAGTGATAAGAAAGGAGAACAGAGAGGGTGTAACTGACAATAGCATAAAGTCCTGCATTTTGCTGGCGAAAGATATATCCCTCATGTGTGAACTTACGCAGCAACAGTTTTGGCTTGTTAAAATACATTAATAATTCATCTTTGCTCATAAATGCTTGAAGCTACAGTTCACTCATTAGCAGGACCGAATGGGTTTTTAATCATAACAACCTTCATTTTTAACCCGCGATTTCATCCAGCAGTAATGTTCGAAGGAGGTTCGAAGTGCTTTAAAGTGTTAGGAGTGATTTACAGAGCCAATATCCTAGATATTTCCATGATGCTTTAAAATAAGTGGCTGTATGTAAACACAGTTAAAGTAATAAAAAAAAAAAGTACCATTCACTCTTCAGGCTTTAGGATTCATATCTAGAACCTACACTGCAAAACAATGCTTTTGGGATGTCACAAAAGATAGACAGACAGACAGACAGACAGACAGATACATAGATAGATAGATAGATAGATTGCAGAATATACTTTAGTGCCACCAATTCTTTAAGCTAAAATAGTAGCTGTTTTTAATTTAACAAAATAAAATACAAACAGGATACGATCCCTTAAAATATGTTTCCCTGTCTCTTTATTCGTAGGTATAAAAATTCTCTTTCGAGTCAGATTGCCTCTACTAAAGCTTTGTTTGGTAAAACCATGCACATTTAGGGAATATCTCTATGCACCATCCAGAACCATCTGTAAAAATGCACAGAAAAGCTCAGGATAAGTCATCTGGGCCGTATTATTCCTCTGGATAAAGGAATCAATATGAACTAAAGAACCGCTCCTTTCTTTGGTCGTTATCTAAAGGGGCACATGGATTTTCTGTCAAATGCAGAGCATAATAATAAGAGCAGGGCAATATTCACAAGACCTTCTTTTTTCTCCACTACATAGCAAGCAAAGGATAAAATCCAAGGATTATTTGTCATATTTACAGTGTGGGTCTCGCTTCACCCCCGTACAGCACTCCAGGCCACCTTAGACTCGAGACCACCATGACTCAGGTTCGCATTCAGGCCTATTTGTGCTGAAACAGTGTTAAAAGTAACTCCCACTGCAAAGTTATTGTTCCTCAGTGTTGCTGTGCCCTAAAAGCCATCGCACAGCATCCGCCTGTTTCCTCCATAAGCTCCAGTCTGCGCTCACTGGACTCTATAGAGAACATCATATACACGCACACCATCAGGGTCAAAGCCCACACTGACATGACACATCAATGTGCAAGAGCAGTTTCTTCATTTTTCTTTTTTCGAAGGACTACATTGAGTGAAGGATGAAAAAAGGATAGATGTGGAAACATACAGGAATACAAAAGCAGAGCCATATTTGTGTAGGCTGCTCATCCTCAGGCAACTTCTTAGTGAACACTGTTTCAAAACAACACTTAGGTATGAGTGATTTCAAAAAGCCATGTAAGTAATGAATGGAAAAAATAAAAAATGATGCAAAAATTAGGCATTTAAAGAAACAAGCCCTGCTTTCACTTAGGAATAGATATGTTCTACTGCAGCAATGAATTAAACACATTAAGAAATATTTTCGCTACACAATGGACTGTTTTCTGGAGAGGGATTTAGTTTAAGGACCGTATTTTCTTTTCAGGAGAAAATCTCCATTCCAAATCCTGTGGAGTCCAGGATTAGTCTTCATTCATGTCCAGGAGACGGGGAACTTTGTAGACACCTGCTAATCCGATGATTCTTCTGAAACTGATTAATAGGGCGTTTGCCAAACCTTTTGCTGCAACAAAAGGCTTTATTCAAATGGGAAGGCTTCACGCTAGGTTTTGGAACATTGCTGGGAAGATTTGATTGCACTCAGTCACAAAAGCTGAAAAAGGCGACTGTGAGATCTTGTGTCTCATCCTCTTGAGTAAACTGTCAATACTGACTAACACTGAGTTAAAAACATAGGTAGAATTGTCCGTTGTCAGTGTGCGTGTTTGTGAGAGTGTTTGGGTTTGTGTGTGTGTGTGTGTGTGTGTGAGAGAGATAGATAGAGAGAGAGAGAGAGAGAGAGAGCAGAGGACAAGGACGAGCTGAACGAATTTTGCCCATTTTTAATAGGAGTCTAAATCCACAATCGATATGTGGCGGTCAGTGTTGACATTGTGGCAGGCCACAAACAAATGAATAATTGAAAAGGAACCCCTAAACTGTTTGGCAACCTAATGTCACACCTACTTGTGAATACCCAATCCAGCTCAGCAGTTTACATATTCAGTTCAGCACAGACTGTCGCTCAGCATTCCTCAGCATCTAGTGGAAAAAAGCTGATCCTGAACATCCGCCTCCGAAACTGGACTGGCACTTTTCATGACATGATTTGCACATTTCACTACATGTCATACTTGTATAACAACGTATGCAACACAAACATATTTTTCATCTTGAATCCTGATCTTGAATTCCAGTCTAGAAGACCTCAGTCAGTCATAATTGAGAGAAACATCTCCGAACTAAAACTGGGGGTTCCTCAGGGTGCTGTACTCAGTCCTCTGCTGTTCACGCTTTTTACCCACAACTGTGTATCAATGCACATTTCAAACCTCATCATCAGCTTTGCTAGTGACAAACTGTCAGTGGGAACAAAACAAACAGGAAGACACAGTGACCCCCCTCCTCTGGACATTGACATCCTCTGTGGAGATTGTCTAGAGCACCAAGTTCCTTGATGTTCACACTGAGCAGGACCTGACACGGCACCACAACACCAGCTCCAATGTAAAAGGAAAGCCCAGCAGCATCTCTGTTTCCTGCAGAGACTGAAGTGAATCAGTTTCCCCCCAGGCTATGAGTCTTTTAAACCACAGTTGTACTCCTCACAAACCAAACACACTCCTGAGCTGTCTCTTTCTCTTAAACACACACACAAATACACACTTCAGCTGTTTCACCGTTAACTAGAATCACCCTCCATAAACAAACTCTGACTGTTCCAGTCCATTTTATCTACTGTTCCATATTTTATATTGTTGATGCTATTTTTTATGGCAGTTCTTGCCCACTAATTTATCACCTCATCCATTTTTATTTCTTACCCCAGAAATCTTTGCATCTTCTCACACTGAACCACTAAGCTGCTAGAATAATGGATCTGACACTAAACTAGGTTCACTCTACTGTTTCTGCTGTTTTTCAGCTGCACTGCATGCTGTCCTGTCTTGTTCTGTTTTTCTGTTCGCTCCTGTTAGTTAAAGTCTTGCACTTTAAATCTGTGTCATCCTGTCTGCACATGTGTAGTCTTCTGTTTTTGTGCTGCACCGCGGTTCTGTCGGAACAATTGGTTTCACCACATACTGTGTAGGGGATTGAAATTTAAACAAAATCCTACTTGACTTGTCTTGACTGCATCCAAGCCAAGACATTAGACTCAAGGGTGGATAAGCAGACCTCTGAAAAAGTGGAACCACTTGCAGCACCCTTAACTGACCATTCTTCCCAGACAATAAGATGTTAGGAACCAATTAAAAGCTTTGAAGAACCTCCACATAATGCATGTGGCTTTTTTCCATTGGCACAAGGAACTGGGCCATATTGCGAACAAATGTTTCTATACTAAAAAATAAAGTGACCTGAAGCTGTGCTGTCATGGAAGGGCTGAAAGTGGGCTGCAGTTGCGCTTACTGCATTGCTGCATTCTGATTGGTCGAAATGTTGTCATGGAAGGAAGGCCATTGTTTTGTTTTTTTTTGCTGTCATACACTGGAGATACAAACTAATAACTTGTAAGCTGACAAAGTAAAAGCACTACTGTCTGTTTGGGCTGAAGGTATATTTCAGCTTTCCATGATGCGAACAAATTGAACACTGTGAGAAGCATGAATGTGTACCAGGCCATCACTAACAATTTAGTTGGGGTAAGTGCAGTTCATACAGCTAAAGAATGCTGAGAAAATATTTAAAACTCAAACAAGAAAAAATATAAATAAAAATAATAAAAGGCCACAACATCAGTATCATCTCTGATAAATAAAAAAAGCCCATTTCGGTCAGTAAAAGTTTGGGACAACGAACGGCCATAAACTGGGGGTTGAGAAACGAGCTGCTGACTCATCAGAATTGTGACACAAATAGGCGGTCCTACACAGGGGCCAAAGGGCCAGGGCCCCTATAGAATTGCTCCTGGCCTCCCATAGAATTGCTCCTGGCCTCCCTTATGGCCCCGCTACACTTAACAGCCAAAGATTTAAATGAAAGTTTCTTATTGCGACATGCGCTGGCTCAAAGATCAGAACTAACTCTACATGTGTTCTAGACGGACTACTTAAAGCGCTGCACATGCGCACTGACACACACACGCAACCCTCCACCCACCCCCACACATAATGTTACACTGTAGTTCTGCCACTGGTTATATGTGGCCCCCTAAAAACACACTGGCCCCCTTGGTCACTGCTACTGGTGGAAAATCACAGCATGCTACAACTTAAGTGCCATTGCAGTACAGTCTAGACAGTTCCAATACAGTCTGCACGGTTCCTGTAAACCTGTGGAAAGGTACCTATAGATTCTATAGGAGGGCCTAATCCAGTTACTGGTTCAAAGTTTAGCTCCCAACCTAAAACATTAGGGACATAAAGATACCCCAGCCAGGCAAAACTCATGAGGGTGGTAGATCTCCAGATTAGGGATTTGGCACCCCTGTTAGTTTTTGAATTAGGGTTTTTTCCTAGAAGCATATGTTCAGACTAAGAACCGCTGAGAATCCATCAATTTAAATAGTCTGTCGGGTCACTGCAATAATCCTGATAAGTTTAGGCCAATTAAAAAAAGGTCCCAAAGAGAATCAGTGGTGCAGCTGATATGTGTGTGGCCTCCAGTGAAGGCCCCCTGGGTCCTGCCATCACCAGAGTGCCACTTAGGGCTAACTGAGACTGTCTCGGCAGATTAATGCGCCCAGCACGAGGGCCGAGGTGACAGAAAGCCAATTAGAGCCAACCTTAACCGTCATTAGGGAAGCTATGCATCAAGACACCACTGAGAGGGCAAAAAGAGTTGTGAAGTGCAGCAGAAATGTTTCCACTCTGCGCTTTCGGGGATGGTACTGCTGTACCACCTCACTGTGATTAAACAGCACTCATTAGACACTTTGTATCGAAACATGCAGTTGGTCGGTGCTCTTAGACTACTGATAATATCATGATATGCTCACAAACGTGTATAGAGGTATACTGTCATTTGTTACAATAGTGATATATATTGTCATAATGGCCTGCTCTACTTCTATTACAAAAGCGTGTTGATTGTATACCTTTTTTTGAATATAGGGTTAATATTATTGTCCGTTGAATCCGAGTGTATGCTACAGATGCAGAAGAGAGAAATCAATCTCTGTTGTTAAAAAAAAACCCACTGGAATATTAATTTGAGGTCAAATAGAAGAGACAGTTCTTGTTTTCATGTAATTATTTGTCCAGGTCAATACATTAGGCACTTTGTCATACTGATGAAATTCATTATATGCCATATTTTTTTATATCACTGTCCTCTTGCAGAGTGTCTCCTTATCAATGCAGGGCAAAGCAATTTAAGTCTAGTTAGGTGTTGTGCTGCACTAATGAATAGTGCTTTAATTCATTGGCACCCAATGAACTAATGCACTAGAGATCAGCCACACATGTCTCTCAGTTTGCCATGAATAACTGCTGTTAGACCACTTTCAGAGACGCCTCAGACTAATATATTCGTGGTGTGTGACCAAGATAATCAGTTGCTTTCATGCACAGTGATTTCACAAACTGTGAAACTACAGATTTGCATATTTGCCTTTTAAAATATCTGCTGCGGGGCCGCGGCCAGTGTTTTCTCTCCGCACGCCGAGCCCTCTCTATTGCCTCTACAGACATAAATGAGCATTCAATTCGACAATTTAATCTGTTCGCAATAACAGATTTAAAGTCCAACATCTACCCATGAGGCACTGCAGCCCAAACAGTCTCCTCTGCTGCTTTCATTTCATTAATACAAAATCCTTCTGCTGCCCTGCGATGAATTACCCATTCTAAAACATGCAAATCCATGTTCTTTATTCTACGAACAACAGTGACGCTAATCATTACATTTGTCTAAATCCGTATTGGGCCAGATCTGAGATGGATATCTTTAAAAGCTCCTGCATGATTCCAGTGATGCATTACATTTTAAGGTAACTTTTTACAACAAAAAGAGTTAAGACAGCCAAAACATTTTTGCAATTTAAAACCCTTTTTAAAACATAATTTTGCTCAATTTTAATTAGGGAAGCTATGCATCAAGACACCAGTTGTGAAGTGCACCAGAAATGTTTCTATGCTGGGCTTTCGGGGATAGTACTGCTGTACCACCTCACTAAGTGGTTCCCTGGTTTCTGGTCTGTATTGATTTCTCATGTTCCTCTGACCCTTTTCTGGATTTTTGGATTACTCTTTTGCCTTCTAGACTTTGACTGCTACTTATTGGAGTTACTGGTTTTGGACCTTTTATGCTATGTTTTTTGACCCTGCCTAGTGTATTTGTGAACTGTATCTTGTTCTCTACATTTGGGTCCACATCATTGCAATCACATTCCTGACAACGTATGACATGGTGTTCTCTATAAAAATATACAAAACTGTGTGCAAACGTCTGTTGCTTATGTTCCTACCTTTACTACGACATCTCCCCACCACTTCTCCACAACCTTCACTGGTTACACATATCATACCACATTCAGTTTATGCTGCATCTCATTATGTTTAAAGCTCTCCATGGTTTCTGTCCCCCACTACCTCACTGAATTACTTCACTCTTTTACTCGCCCCATTCTTCATCTGGTACTGGCGTCTCCAGATTTTTACTTCAGTGGTTGGTAGGTCTTTTAGTGTGGTGATTCCCAAATACAATACATTCCCTCCCTCAGATTCTTTGCAATGCTTGCTTCTTTCCAAACCTAATTAAAATATATATTTTCTCTCTGTGCAGCACCTCTTCCCCTAACTCTTGATTTTGCTGCCTATTTGTTCTTTGCTCATGACGATTGCGTGTTTGTGTGCTTGTGCTGAGGTGTTTTTTCTCTCTGTTGTTTTTTTATCTCCTCTGCCCCTTACCTCATGTTGTCGTAAGTTTCTTATTTTCCTTGATACCTCTTGATAGACCTGTCTACCCCCTGTAATGTATTGTATTGTCTGTATGGTCGGAGAGGTCCAATTTCGCTGCATGTTAAAGTGTAGTGACAAATAAAGATTATCATCATCATCATCATCATCATCATCATCATCATCATCATGCTGTGTTGCTCTAATTTGGACACTTTAATGTTTTTGTTGGTCTACTAGTTATTATCAGGGACAATCGGTGGCCTTGTGGTTTGGGGATTGCCCTAAGATCAGAAGGTCTTGGATTCAAATCCCAAAGCTGCTAGTGTCATCACTGAGGTACCCTTGAGCAATGTACCATCCCAACACACTGCTCTACTGCCCCCTCATTGGTGAATGGGTTACATACAGAGAAAGAATTTCACACTGTGTGCTGCGGTGTGTTCATGCATGACTATAAGAGGATAATTTACTCTAAATACTGTATCTGGTTCTATGTCTGAACTAAGTAGATATGGAAAAGCATTATGTTTAAAACATTATAATTCAAAGTTAATTGTGTAGCCCAAAATAATAGCATGTTATAGATGCGAATTATACCAGAATAACATCCCTGAATCAAATAATGATGAAATTTAAACAACCATGACACACTGAATCATGATATAAGAACTGCGACCAGGACTGAATGGAAACTCCATCAGCCGGCAAATCCAAGCAGCTCAGCACAGCAGACTTATTGCTTTTAAAGACAATTTTCTTTACTGTCTTAGTGATATATGCGCCTCGATACCAAATCTTCGTATCTAAATTCTCAGAGCCCTCCGCAGCAGCGATTCAACGGCATTTTTACATCCGTATTGTTTGTAAGCTGAATAATGAAGCGAGTTATGCTCCAGGATCCAGCCCTGCAAATGGCTTTCTGGCTAATATATTTTCTTCATCACTTCCACTCGCCGCCATTAATCTCAGCTGGGAAGACTCGCAAAGATGTTTTATCAGGGCAGGCCTTTTAAGAGCGAGTAAGAGTGTTTTGTTTTCCAATTTAAGAGAAGGATATGAAATTTGCTGATTTAAAGGACCCATGTGTCATCGGAAACTGCATTTTCCATCAATTGTTAAGAAGGTTTCATTGTAATGTTTTCACAGTAAGTGCGATTTGGATTTACATCGCAAATGGAATGCATTTCTGAGTAGATAACACTGGTAATGATTCTGTGGTTTAACAGGATTTTATGCGAGGTTAACAAGGATATTGGAAAAACGACCTGACCCAACTCTTCTCAGAGGCCTAGACATGCATCAAGATTTTTCTCAGCATTGGTTGAATGAACTTCCACTGACTGTTAGAACTGCTAAGATCCTCATTGTCTTTAAACAGAGACTGAAGGCTTCAGTGAGCGCCTAGGATAACAACTAGATATTCATGTCAAAAACTTAATAAACAATTTAAATAGCTGTGTGTGATCCAATAGGACCCCTCATTGAGCAATAACTCTCTCTGGTAGAATCTTTGTCTATTATCAGCTCTTCATTTTCGATGTGTTTTCTTGTGGAAGAAAGCATCGGCCCAAATGCAATGAATGTAAATGTTCTTGTAAAATGTCAGAATACAGAGAGTGTGATCTTCCCCAGTCGCTCTCTTCACAATGTTGTGCAGCTGACTGCTTGTCATTAAATCACAAACCAGCCACACTTTTACTGCAATGTTTATGATGAAGCCTTGCAATCATACCTATATTAGAAACGAACAGAACTTGTGGTAGTTCATGGTCCATGAGCTCAAGAGACAGCTGGAACCGATATTATAACCATGACTAATGATTTCATTTTTAAGTCATTTCAGACCAATCCAAAGCATTTAATTTTGTTATTTATCTTATTTGCAAGTTGGCGTGCCGTATTGGCAGATATGAAACAATATAATTAAGTTTTCCATACACACACACACACACACACACACACACACACACACACACAGACACAATTTTTCAGCAAAGAAATTGCAAAACTGTGTTTGACCATAGAACTCCAGGACCAGATTTGGCCAGCAGCCACTCAGAGCAGAGATCACTTGTACCTTAAAATCTTAATTATTTGAAATCCATATCACAGCTACAGTAACATGTTGGAAAATGTCAGCAAAATGAACACATTTGGGTACATAAATGTGCAAAAATGTCATAATTGGACCTCGAGGGGGAAAAGAAAATGTAGAACATGGGCCAGAGGAATGTCACTTGGAACTACTGACATACACTCACACACACACACACACACACACAAACACAAACACAGTTACACGCAAATGGGCAACCTGCCATGCGGAGCCTGTTTCTGTATTCACGTGTACACAGCTTTCTAAGCACATGCACCAAACACATGAACCACCCACAGATCTAGGTCACTGTGAAAATGGAACGTTCCATGTTCCAGTTAGAATTCCAGAGGCAAGATACTGGATCATGGAGGCCTGTATGAGTGCTCAATAATGCAAAGCCTCCTCTCGTGGCCCACGCAGCCAGCCTTCCTGGAGAGAAAGAAGCTTCATTAACCACAGACGTAGCCGCTGATGTGACACATTACAACGCTTTGGCGCAGCCTACATACGGCCTGTTGGCGCTTAATTATAGTCACCTGTCAAACGTCGGCGGCAGCAAAGTTAAACAGTAAAAGAGTGTTTCGGTCGGCGGCTGGGTGTATTCAGATATAAGACGCCTTGTGGTGAAAGCACGAGCAACACATGACCCTATAAATCTGTAGAAAATGCAGACGCAGGATGCAAATGCTGTATGGTTGATCATCGTCCGCCACTTTATTCTGCTAAATTGCACTTGACGGCCAGTGACAACTGCGTGGATGGAGAGAGTGTCTCTGACAGGCTGATTTTACTGCTCCCCTGCTGGGTGACCCTTTGTGCCTCTCTATGAGTCTGAGAGACGCCAAGAGAGAAATGTTCCCCTGGCGTCCTCCACTCAGCAGGCAAGCAGCTGGAGAGCAGCACTGAGTGATGAAGTTACAGCTTCTAAAGAATCGGATCTCCACACACACACACACACACCCATCACTGCCTCCATGTCATGTTGTAAAGCATCACCATGCTAATTTAATGTAATTAAAAGCCCATTAGAGGAATAAGGATGGAGCAGAGTGACATGGAGTGCTGAGAAATGACACCGGCATGTCACAGTAACTGCCGCGATGGACGTGTTCGTCTGAACTTTTTTTTTTTTTTTTTGAATTGTCTGAACTGAAATGTAATTTAAGTTCAGATCAAAGTCACACTAAATATTCTGCTGTTTTGCTGCAAAAAACCCTAATAAACTGGCACAATATCCATTACACCTCAATAAAAAGCACCATTAATTACTCTCAGTTTTCTTGGAAACACCTATTTCAGGAGCTGGAACATTCTTATTAGCCCCTTGTCAATTTTGTCTAAGGGTAAATATATATTAATAAGCTCATGTACTCTATAGGGAATGCACAAATATTCTGCACAATTTACTAAGTCAGGTTAAAAGCATTAATTTATTATATTCAGTACATACAGGCCTTGCAACATGTCCGTATCTGAACTGCCATTAAAGACACACATGCATTTTACAATTCGCAAAGTGTGCCAGCACTGTGTGAGAGGCCAAATCAGCGGCGCAGTCCAGCAGTGCTGAGCAATAAAAGAAACTTTGTAGGAATGTTCTGAAGTCTCAGTCTAGCAGCACTTCATGAAGACGTGGTTAAAGCAATTCACAGCCACACTTAGAGTTTTAGATGCAGGGCCTTATGGGGACAATAGATGAGTGTTTGCACTCAGTTCCACCGCACAGATTCCCATTTCTATTTCATTTCAGAGCCTCTACTGGCTTGTTTGGTTGAGCGTAGCCTGGATAGGTTGAAACAGAATGACAGATAGCTGCTCTGACAAATTTTAGATTTGTGAATAAATCTGTGAATAAATCGAAATTGCTCATGGGGTAGGACAGGTTGGAGCTTCGGACCCTTCACACACACACACACACACACACACACACACACACACACACACACACACACACACACACACATATTCTTCTCTTCTCTCTCACTCTAGCTCCAGCTTTTGACTTCAGCTTTCCAATTTAATGTCTTTCTTTCCAGGCAGAAGCCTGCCCCAAGAGGGGGCCCGGCCTCTGGCCTGCAGTGTTCTACGCAGGCGAGAGCTGGCTCTTATTCATCCTTTTATACCTTATTAGAGTCCAAGATAATTCAAGTTAATGGTCTGTTAAAGTTCTGTTTGAGAAAGCTAGAAAGAAACAGTTTGTCCCCTGAATCCACCAAGCATGCTCTACCAGTCAAAGGTTTTTGCACACACTGAAATGTTCTGGAGTTGCATGTTACGCACTTAATATTTACTAAAAATGCACTCAATAATCTTTGCTGAGAAATAAATTTACAGTATATTCACCATTTGTTTCAACACACAGTATGTCAGCATCAGTATGTTCGCCTTTATTAGCCAGAAAATGTTTTATTTATCACTACTGACCAATAAAATAAACTAATATAATTGTAATGTGGGTCGCCAGACATTCAACAAGCTATTAAGGGATGAAACACTGAACAAGTCTTTTTAAAGTTAACGTAGTCTTGAGTTTGACTACACATCACCACACAACCAGTTAATTGGGTGTCAGACATGCACTGTTACAGATTCTTTCACCTTATTAAGGAAAGTTGGTTTATTTGACATATTTACATGCTTTCCCATGCTTAACAACTATACAAATCTGCAGTTTATGAAGTGGATACGTGGTAAAAAGCTGTAGTGTGCAAAATGTTGTTGACTGCTAGTGTATGACCCCAGCAGAGCCTCAGAGTTGGAGCCATTGTTGTTATTGTTTTTTAATGTGAATGTATTCAGTGTAGTGACCCTGAAAATTACGTGCCTTCACAATAAGACAATGAACAGAATAAAAAGACGAGCGTGACAAAAGAAGCGGGGGCTCCTTTTGTGAGAGTGGATTTACAATAGAAAAAGCAGAAACTACACTGAGGCTGAGTAGGGACGATAAATAATTAAATAAATATATAAATAATCGGCCGTTTGTACGAGAAAATGTCTGAGATGTGCAACACAGTTTGGAGCTTCGTTCAAAAGTCGCAATACTCTTAAAGGATTCCTTTAAAGGCTTCGTTTTGAGGTCAAAGTGCTGCAAAATGTCTCGGCTCATGGAGGCACATGAAAGAGCGTCAGCTTTCAATAAAGAAAGTCAAAACTTGGGTGCATTTGTCATCTGAAATGCTTTCAGTGCATCGGCGCCGACATGATTTCATTGTGTTCAAATTATGCAATCATACCAGAAGGTTCTGCTTGATAACAAGCCTTGGCAACAGAATTTCCCTTTAGAGGAGATACGAAACCACCCTGGGAAATGACTGACACTCGAGACGCTGCGGTTAGCGCCGAGCTCTTCAAAGGGGAGCCAGGAAAATCCAAGCATCGTTTATCACCCCTCGCGGATTCCACCGTGGTTATTAAGAAAAGTGAAAAATTCTGTGTCAGCCACTGTTATCACTACAATTAATCACAGGTATGAGCGAGGTGTGGGAGAACGCCATCACGTCTATCCCACGACTCCATCACTGGAAGGCCGAGAGGCCTGGTCCTGGCAGGCCTATGATAACGCTAAGCCTCCTGCTGATGACGATCATGGTCACTCCCTGCGAACCGCCCTCACCCGCTTATAATGATGCCGAAAATGGAAGAGTGTTTCCCGTGGCTGAAAATGACTGTGCAAGCGCCTGAGCATGACTCCAGTGCGAGCGTGCTGTTAAACAGGTTTTAGGGCTGTTTCCTTGGGGGCCTCGGTGCAGCCGGCGAAATGAAACAAGCACTTTCATTAGGTTGGGCTCGCTGAGAGGTCTGCTGGGTCCGGCGGGGTGGACAGGCTTATTACTGCTGCTCTCTCCGAGTGTCATGCCACCACTTAAGAGGAGATGACAGTTCTATTTACCATCAGCACAGCTACCTAAGCTGCACCTCGGCTCTCAGCAGTGGGGAAAGTACAGCGCTGATATGAGGATTTGTTTTTTGGGAGCAAAGGCGTCACATGGAAACTGCTTGTGGCTTCTCACATTTGCTGTTCGTTAATCATCAGGACATTCGCTTTTACAGAAGGACGAGTTAACCCTCAGAACGCAAGTGGCTGGTAGTGCAAGAAATGGTAAGTTGTCACCATGTGGCAAACTTACTCCATATTTGAAAGTTCCCCCATTTTTGTGTTGATGTCATTCTGAGCTTTTTTGGTGCTCCTATGTCACAAAGAGGCAAAGTTATTGTAATTTAAATACATGTAAGAATAGTGCTAGCTACTGGGGTTTTAAAAATGGCATCACATAAATGCCCATAAAGAACAAATATGCCTAAATGTATTTCCACAGAGGGAGGGGATCCAGAGAGCGGCCAAGCTGCGGCGCGCCGAGAGAAAGAGCAGCAAACAGCGAGCTTGTAGGACATACTCCGGTTCTAGACTGTGTTACACTTTTTAAACTTGTTGAAATCAGATATTCCTAATACACTTGGGGGTGTAAGGTTTAAAGAAACACTCCAACATTTTACTTGATCAACCTGAGGAGGAACAAACCTGTTGAAACACATTTCTAACAAAATCTGCCTATTAGCTTCTAATGAAAGTCTTTCAAGTCAGCAGGCTTTCTGTTCTTGTCAAGGTATAGAAAATGACGTGTGTGTGTTGATCAATGAGATGAGGTGGATGAGTAATTCTTTAATTGACTCATGGAACAGTGCTGCTGAGCTCTTTTATCTCTCCTCGGCTCTTCAAGCTCAATAGTGCATGGTTTTGATCTCTCAGAGGCAAGTATCAATATGTATTGGAGATCAATGAGCCACATACCACTCAAAGCACAGGGACTGTGTTTAATGCACATATCAAACGCGGGGCTGATCATACACTTTTGCTCTCCCAGCGGGCTAACACTTGTTTCCTCTCCTTTTTTAATGTTTTCAGGCTTCAAACAGGAAGGCTAGCTCCAGGTAGCTCTACCAGACCCAAAACCCTTGGCAGGATCAGTGGCTCATTCATAATTGATGATGGAACTGGCGGAAGAACTGTTTTCACAGTGTTGTTATGAGTGTTTAGGCCTTTTCCTGGTTGTGCCGGGAGAAGTTTGCACGCACACATACACACGCACACACACACTCGTTCGAACACACACATACACACACACATAAATTTACTCATGAAAACATGCACGCTCACATCAAGGAGCGGCAGAAATGAGCTGAGTCAGGCTCTGTGGAGATTTTCTGTTGAGGCGCTGAAGGCATTATAATGATTATTCTGGACCAGGGGAGGCCCCAAAAAACAGACACACTTCACATCACATACTGAACAGAACGTGAATAGGAAGATAACTCTCAAAAACAGCCCACCTGGTCCCACCGTAATGCGGGTCTCTGAACACGTACGGTATAAAATCCACAAAGAGCAGCTGGGAAAAAGTCTGTCAGTTTTATAGTTTATGGGCCAACTTCCCTGAGGTTTGGAAAAAAGCCTCAAAGTGACTCTCTCTTTATGTTTACAGCGTTTACAGTCTTGCAGTAGTCAAGCAATATCTCTGAATAGGAGGGGAACAGGGAGGGATGCTCCAATGTGGAATTTCTAGGCTGAGACAAAACCCAATGCAGACCATTAACATCTTTAAATAAAGGCAAATTCCAAGCCCTAATGACTACGTGCTATATCAGTGCATGTGAGCTAAACGAGGACCCCAATTTCTAATGAAACACACATACAAATGGCAAACAAACAAACAAACAGATAAACAGACAGAAATTCTCAATGAAATTCCCTAAGTCATTAAAAATAAAACCATTCGTCGCTGTGTTATGTTACATGTTTCTTATAATTAATCATTTGCATTGATTTGTATATAAGATTAGCAAGAGAGAAAGAAGTAAATAGAGTAACATTATTCTGTCCTCAAGCAAACGAGATATACATTTTGAGGTGAAAGTGCTGCCAGATGCCTCGGTGCATGTAAGACATGAAAGAAGAGCAGCAGTCCGGTACAGAGGGTCAGAAACGTAGGAGCCTTTGTCGTCTGAAATGGTAAGGCATGGCATTTAGGATTGTTCAGTTTCGTAGACATAATTCTCACCGGGTTCAAATAATGCGGCCGTGCCAGAAGGTTGCGGTTCAGAAACGGATTACTTCATTGCAGGTTTTCTCTGACGAGCTCTGAATCTGAGGCAATATTTCACAGAGACAAAAAAAAAACAGCTCAATAACTTTTTCATAAGAGTAAATGCTTATTCAAAGCCAGAGCGAGGCCGTGGATTCATTAGTCACAGCATGGTGTTTTATTTCAGTTCAGGGAGTGGGGTGAAGCGTAGCGTGTGTGTGGGTGGCGCACAGATGGCAGACAAACATATTCATGGTCTGGAGGAAACAGTAAATAACTGGTAGTTATGGGCGAACGTGTTTCTCCTAAAAGAACCTGCAGCTCCGGTTCGAGGAGAGGAGGAAAATGAAGCCGGGGGTCGTTCCTCTGCCAGGATTCTGCATGATTGGAAAAATATTGTCAGACCAACTGGGTCTCACATAACAATGCTGAATTTTACCCTCAGCGACTCAATATTAAAATGGAGTGGATTCATAACAAATCAATCTGGATTTGGATGGATAAATGACAAAGACTGCTGACTCTTTGTGTGATGCCAAAAAATAAACACTTTCAGTGTTTACTGGACGGCTGTAAAAATGACATTTTTGGAAAATGATTGTTATTCTTAATGTAATGCCATAACTTCCTTTATCCAGTGTAACAAATAAATACCTCTAAGCATTAATTCCACTGTCCTAAGTGGGGCTTTAGCTTTTACATTTTGAAAAGAAACTAGCTAACTGCAAAGAGAACTTGACTTCGTCTCGCTTTCCTTTGGAGATTACAAAAATATAATCAACTATAATCATGCATAAATAATATCATATTGCTGGAACCGGCTCCCCGCGGACTGTTGCCGTTTGTAAAAAGAAGTTAAAAATAGCCTTGATTTCTGCTGCCTTCAGTAAGAAGATTTGCACAAAAATGATTCCAGTTTATGGCTGTTCTATAACATGGCCTTTTTTTTACCTATATTAAACTTATTTTACTATGTCTTAAATCGTATTTTTATTGTATATTGATTTTATAGTAACTTTTACAGCTTAATTTTCTTTTTATGCTTAATATCTCTGTAAAGCACCCTGAATGATGGTGGATGATAATGTGTATGAATAAACCTGCATTCCCTTGGCTATTACATTTTATTCAGACCAAATTGCATGAAAGGTTTAATTTTTTACAGAATAAATGCAGCAGAGGTGCTGCATTTTCTCCAGCGTCTGCACAGCAGAAGCAGCAGTCCAGTGTGTGTCTACTGTAACAATTTAAAGTGTGACTGTAGCCCGACTGAAAAGAGCGAGGGAAGCCTCCTTACCCCTGAGGGAGCAAAAGAGAGGCAGAAAGCATAGAGAGAGAGTGTGTATGTATATGTCCATGTGCATGTGAGCAGGCGAGCAAGTGATCGAGAGACAGAGAGAGAAAGAGAGAGAGACAGACAGACAGAGAGAGAGACAGAGAGACAGAGACACAGAGAGAGAGAGAGAGAGAGAGAGGGAGAGACAGATAGAGAGTCAGAGAGAGAGAAAGAGAGAGACAGAGAGAGAGAGAGAGAGTCACAGAGAGAGAGAGACAGAAACAGAGAGAGACACAGAGAGAAAGAGAGAGAGAGAGAGTGAGAGAGAGAGACATAATGAGAGAGGGAGAGGGAGAGACAGAGAGAGTGAGAGAGAGACACACAGAGACACACAGAGAGACACAGAGAAACACAGAGAGACACAAAGAGACAGAGAGAGAGAGAGAGAGAGAGAGAGACATAAAGAGAGAGGGATAGACAGAGACAGAGAGAGACACAGAGAGAGAGGGAGAGAGAGAGTGAGAATGAGAGAGGGAAAGACAGAGATTGAGAGAGCGAGAGAGACACACAAACAGAGACACAGACAGACCAAGAGAGAGAGAGACAGAGAGAGAGACATAAAGAGAGAGGGAGAGACAGAGACAGAGAGAGACACAGAGAGACAGAGAGAGAGAGAAAGACAGAGAGAGACAGAGAGAGAGGGAGAGAGAGGGAGAGAGAGAATGAGAGAGGGAAAGACAGAGACGGAGAGAACGAGAGAGAGGCACAAGAGAGAAATAAGGACAACAGAGATGAGAGAATAAAAGCTGAGAGTCTGAACAGGCCTGTCACTTAAATCCAATAAGTTAATGAACCAGCACATCTCTAGAAGGAGTGAAAAAATCTTTTAGAAAATCCATATGCATCTTCAGAGTGAAAGAACCTGCTCAGGCTGGTCTTGGACACATCAATATGTGGCCCAGATACACATGAAGACATTACATAGAGTCAATGCTGATGCTCAATAGTTTTAGACACCTACTTATCATACATGTCCTCTGGCATTAGAGGATAATAATGGGGTTATTAGTCCCTTTTCTGTAGCATCAACCTCTCCTTTCCTCGGAAGGCTGGAACACTGCTGTGAGGATTTGATTGCGTTCAGCCACTTCAGCGAGTGGTTCCATGCCATCACATCCCAAAGGTGTTGGATGAAGAAGCTGTTCCACAGCTTGATGCTTGGAGGTTTGAAAACCCTCTAGCTGAAGCTTGAAATTGGAGCCGTAGACTCATCTTAGACTGCTGTAGTGTTTACGGCCATTTGTGTGCAACTGCATTTATACCAGCACCTTAAACTTTTTAATTCACTAATTAGAAGGGCTGTCTCGATGCTATATTTCATGCAGCTGCCTCCAAACACACTTACAGTGTCCTACTGAATTTGTAGCACCCCCGATATAAATAGCTCTGGTGTTTATCAGCTAGATTTATCTAATGAATCCTGGGGGCCTGTAGTGCAGCACGGCCTGAAGATTTCCCTGCTCTAGCACACCTGAACCTGGTGATGAAATTCAGAGAATTCAAATCTAACCCTAACCCTAACCCTAACCCTAACCCCTAAACCCTAACGCTAACCCCTAACTCTAACCCTAACACTAACCCCTAAACCCTAAACCCTAACTCTAACCCTAACCCCCAACTCTAACCCTAACCCCTAACTCTTACCCTAACCCTAAACTCTAAACCCTAACTCTAACCCTAACACTAACCCCTAAACCCTAACACAAACCCCTAACCCTAAACCCTAAACCCTAACTCTAACCCTAACCCCCAACTCTAACCCTAACCCCTAACTCTAACCCTAACCCCTAACTCTAACCCTAACACTAACCCCTAAACCCTAACACAAACCCCTAACCCTAAACCCTAAACCCTAACTCTAA
>JBBMFX010000148.1:2572085-2587516 GCA_037832545.1 Rhabdalestes septentrionalis | reverse complement strand
GTGTTGGGAGGAGGATGTTGAGGAGAGACTGAGTGTGTTGGGAGGAGGATGCTGAGGAGAGACTAAGTGTGTTGGGATGCTGAGGAGAGACTGAGTGTGTTGGGAGGAGGATGCTGAGTAGAGACTCTGGGTGTATTGGGAGGAGGATGCTGCGGTGCAGAGAAGAGGAGAAGAGGAAGGCTTGTAGGAGGTTTTCAACAATTAATGTTTACCTCTTTTCACTGTACTTCCACAGAACCTGTAATTTTTCCTTCTTCCTCTTCCTCTCCTTTACCTATTATTCCTTATTTCGGAGTCTTAACCAGTGCAAGACAACTGATGTTGCATAACATATAATAGTCCACAGCTGTGTTGAATTTCATCCATGAATGTGTACTGAATTGAAATAAAGGTGCTTAATATAGCGTGGGCTCACAATTATGTAGTCTGGATAATTAACTGCTTTGATACATTGTCAGCTTAACATAAAGTAATTCAGTAATGTAATGCTCTGAACATGGCTGATCTCAAACCAGCGAGATTCAGTTCTGGGCCATCAGTGTATCCACCCTCATGTCCAGAGAAAGTGCACATCAGAACAAAGCTCTTACCTGGTCATTTGAAGCGGAAGTCTCACTTCTAGAGACCAGGAGAAGAGCAGTCATTGAGATATAAATATAACTGGAGGCAGCCATTGAACCAACCAACCTCTTCATTTCAATGGCAGCTGCTTCACGCCTCGAGAAGCACCGAAAGAACCTGACATGATTTGTGTGACATCTCCAAGACAGCAATAAATTCAGCAGAACAAAGTTTAAAATGTTTACAGCACAGGCATCACATTCACCCCTACAGTCTATTATGTCTACTATGCCCAAAGTCTAATATGTCCTCATGGTCGGCTCATGGTCTCGCAAAGCCCCTGAACAGGGTGGCATCTAACAATAACACATTTAATATAAATCCATGAAAAAACTGAAAAACTGGATTATAAAACATTTCAAATCAGATTTAACAACAATTGTGTTCTTACAGCATTTAGCAGACACTCTATGCAGAGATGGAGTTAGTACTCCATCAAGGTCCTACACAGACACACAGTTTTTTAAGGTATAGATGAAATTTTTTGTTGGTTAAATTAATTTATGACATAAGCATGCAGTTTTTCTTCTAGACGATCTGAAGACAGCAGAGGTCTCAGCAGTTTTGAGCCATTCTGAGGTGTTGCTCTACAGGTATCAACGAGTAAATACCGAAGGGAAGATCATCCACCACCTAAAATTGTTTGTATGTATGTATGAATGTACATACTGTATAGATCTTTGGTAATCAAATTTCTAAATCTGCTTTAGCCATTGGGTTGTCTGAGTCCGAGCAACGCCCATAAAGCATGTAGGGCGAAGATCCTGTTTCCCCTATCCACGTGCATTTAGTCAATCAGGCTAAACTAGACTGGTATTCTAACAAGGCCTCTTGTGATTACTTATTCATTCCTTTTCCCTGTATTAAAAAAGACCCTTTGGGAACTTATCCTCCTAATTCCATGCCTTTCTTACTTTTGCTTCAACCTCTGATTTTCTTTGACTGGAGTTATTATGGTGTGTAACTTAGCAGCCAGGACCTTGGTACACTGAATTAAGTATCGCCTTTCAGACTGAAGAACGGAGGATCACTTGAGCACTGATGTATGTCGCTCTGGTTAAGGGCTGTTGTCAGTGAATATTTTGAGAGCAGACCTTCAATTGGACGCAGTTTGCACAATTTAAGCAAGAAACCAAGTTCAAATCACTCAGGGGTCATTTGCTGCCTGCTGCAAGTGCTCTCGTACAAATGATGCATGTGTTGACAATGACAGAAAACATAAAAGACCTAAGTACAGTTTTTGTGTAACATTAAATGAAACTAAAAAGTAAATGGAACTAAATAGTCTACTCAGCATTCTTCTCCCAACTCAAAGTAATTATTTGGTTTCTACCCCAGATATACCCAACAGGTTCTAAATAAAGCCTGTTCTTTCCCTTTTTAGACATGTACCATGTCTGTTTTTTCCCCAAGTAGACATGTACCATTGCAGACAACTTCCAAAGGTTTAGCAATAAATGGATCTCGTCCTGATGCACCCGCCTTGTTGTCGTGATCCAGCTTCTCTGAGCTGACCTAAGCTTGTGCTCTTAACCCAGATGTTGGCATTTAATTTGGCATGCTTCCTCCGGTGCTCTTCAGAAGGTTAAGCAGGTTTTAAACAGGCTGGCTGAGCTGGGGGAAGGCTCTGAGCAAATAAGAGGAGATCTCACTGAAGGCTCCTTATTAAGGCGAGCACAAAGAGGGTAGTGGCACGGCTGGATCTGCGCTGGAAGATGCGGAGCGTTATTTGCTCTCCCCCTGTGTTCAGGCCTTATTGCTCAGGAAATGAATCTCTCCTCCAGTGTCTCACTGACAGCACACGCACGGCGACTCATCTCCCAACACCCAAAATAACCACACAGACAGCTGCCTGACACGTCCCTCTTTCTCCCTCGCCCTCGCTCTCCATCTCTTTGCTTATTTCGCGTTCTCTTTGGTCTTTAAATTTAGATTCACTTCGCGAATAAATACTGCCATGATCAAATAAATAACTCAACAATGGGAGGACAAGCATTCCCGAAAGGACAGCATACATTAATTCACATCCTACATACACACACACACACACACATAGCAGACGGCTTGCAATATGCTGACGTGCAAACTGACTAACAGCCCCAGCAAATTCCCCATGGCTCATTCTCTCTGTTTGCCCACAGTAGATGAGAGGCCAAAGGAGGATGTGAGTTCCATTCTAATATGTGAGCCACAATCAAACAAGCGGGGTCTGGGAAGTCGTGCCTCTCCTTCCACTGTGTTTGCATTTACTTCCACTGTGTGCATTTGCTGACCGCGTTCACGAACGCCGCCCGCTTTAGCTCAAAACATGCTGAACAGCAGGAAGGGCTCTCAGTTAGATTGCATGCCCAATGTAATGAGGCCTGGGGACAGAGGCGGAGAATAACAGCAGCTGAGAATCACAGCAGCCTATCCAGAGAGTCATCAACACACACACTTCAAACACTCGAGGCACTTTTCTATAGATTATACAAGAAACATGCTGTTTCTAAACCATACCGAGATGACAAGTAAGTTTAGCATGCTTTCAAGATAGTCTAAGTCAAGTCAACTAGTCATGATGACGTCACACACACGCCGGAAACACAGGTGGAACATTAGCAGTCAACATGACATTCAAACTAAACAAAACAGAGGCTGATACCTTGAACGTTCTGGTAAATTTAAGTGTTAACAGAAAGTGGGAACAGTTTAAGTGCGGCAGCCACTCAGCTCTGGATCCGACTCTCTGCAGTGCTAGCATTAGCATGTTGGCTAGCGGTACTGTTACAGATGCCATGCAGAACTCCAGTTCTGTTACTGTATTTTAAGACCAACTAGCAGTTTCTTCAGGTCTCCTTGCATGTCTAGAGTGAAAGATCTCCACCCATGGGAAGTGTGTCTCTATCCTGTGCTGCGTCTCTCGTCTTGTTGTTTTTTTTCGTGTTTAAATGACTGTTTTCAAATCTGTCTGTTGCAATGACAACATGTTGACCAATCAAAACGAATTGATGCAGTCAGTTCAGCTGCAGCCCACCTTCAGCCCTGCCGTCACACAGCTCAGGTACGAGTCACGAATGAGTCGCTTTACTCGTAGTGGCAAACTATTTGTTCATGGTACCGTGCAGTTCCTGGTGCCAGTGAAAAAGTGCCCTTAAAGGACGCTCGTACCTGAAGGAGATTTATGTCTGTAGCTCGTACAGAGACCACTCTTCACTTCATTCCCGTCAGACTGGCCTTTAGATACTCATCTCTATGCGTCAGGAAAGAAGCAGAAAATGGACTGTCCCTGTCAGAATTTTAGAGCAAATTTATGGGAGAAGGAAAAACTGCTCTTAACTTTCAGGGTAGTTCATGTAACAAACTGTCAAAGTCAGACCCCTCCTATTGGTTCATTGCAATTACATTTTGACACAATAAAAAGAGCAGCAGAGAATTTCAAATAATGAACAGAAAACGAAACAATAACAAATATGGAGATACAAGGTTTTGTTTTGACACTGACCCTGTCTCTACATTTCAGTGTATTGTGTCTTTTAATTCGTTTTCAGTTTTTCAACAATCATTTTAGATATTTTTCTTGTAAAGATCTTCAAAGTTCAGCCTTGCAGCATTTTCTGCCTCTCGCCATCCAATTTAATCCTAATTACAAATGTACAGTCAAGACCTCCCTCCACATCTCTGAAAGGTGACTAACAGCTTAGCTGCCCTAGCGATGCCCATCCTGCCAGGCAAGACACACCCAGGCTGATTTGAGTAATTCTCATTCAATTAAAAATACTGCATGTTTCAAATGATGCATTATAATGATTCCAAATAGCTGCACATAATACAAAACTACGGTTATGAGTTTTCATTTAACGAACATGTTAAGGAGAATTACTACAGTAAGTCTGGGGTTTAAGTACTGAACATGAATAATAATAATGTCAGAAGACGTGTGTGTGTATGAAGAAGACATATGTGCTGGAATTATTATGTAAGTATTCAAAACAAAACCAAAATATGTGTTCAAATACCCGTTTCACCTCATTGTTTGGTAAAGTTTCATCTGATTCAACTATAAGTTGCCTGATAAGACCCTTTTCTTTCTCGTCCACTTCTTCTCTCGATTTCTTTGCCTATTTCTCTCTTTCTTTGGTATTTAAATTTAGATCCACTTTCCAAATAAATACTCCAGTGATTAAATAAACAATCCACGAGAATTTGTGAAGAAAAGGATGCATTAATTCACACACAAAACACAGCAGATTTTAGGTCAAGTACAAAAACAGGCTTGGTGTATTGTTTTTTTCACCAATGTGTAAATAGTTTCTCCAGTCATTTGTGTGTTCTGTGTATTTGTTTTGTCAACAAATCTGAATTTCACTAAATAATGGAATTGAATCCCATTGTGATGAAATTCTTGATGAATCATAATCAAGTCAAAAATACACAAGAAGGGGATGCACACACACCCCAAACACATTCAGGAGACACACACTCAAGCACACACACACCCTCCAAACACAACCATGGCCTTACCTTCCTGTAGACAATCATATTTGGAGAGTCTTCCTCGGGGTCAGCGGTCCCCACTGCCCCCTGCTCTGGAGAGGCCTGGGCCATGATCCCCCCCTTCCACTCCACACACTCCGGCTGTAAGCAGAGAGGCAGGACAGACGGAGATCAATCACATGGAACGGCTCCCGGAGAGCCACCCAACAATGAACTGCTTTGAAGACAATGAATTAACTGTCTACACGCGTTTGATCCCCGTGAATGCCAACAGATTAACATTTCATAAGCTTAGAACAATATGGCAGAGAGCGAGCACAGCTTTATTAGTTCATTCAGACAAAGACTCCGCGCATCTGATACATTTGGAGAGAGAGAACAGAGAAAGAAAAGAAAAATTTAATTGCAATTAGGGGGATAAAGCTTGAATCCCAGCCCAGCCTCAGCAGCGGTCTTGTTCTGGACAACAAATGACGAAGGAGAAGATTTTGGATGCACTGAGGAAGTCCAGGCTCCAGTGACCATTCAACACCTGTCCAACCATGTCAGCCTGCATTTCAGTCCGACGCATCAACATAACACGGTCATCCTTAAAGACCTGACACCTGTCAGAGCTGTGATGGATGAAGCGTGCACAGCCCATGTTGAGTGAAACCCTGTTCCAGCAGATCAAATACAGAAAAAGGAGAAAATGAAATTCTTGCCTGGCCATGGTCAACCCAGGGTCCATGTGTCTGTATAGGTGAACAATATGGCAAAATGTACGGAATTATTCTCAACTGTGCACACTGCAGATGGCATCACTTAAACAAGGAATGGTCCCTACTCTTAGCTAAAACCTGCCTCTAACCAAGTAGACCAACTGACCTCTCACAGTTTTTTAATTAGGTCACTGGATTTAGTGTCATATGTAACTAAACTAGATTTGATGACCATGAAAGACAAGAAAAAATCATGTAAAATTAAAATACTGTAGTTTAGCTTAAATATACATATGCAACTACCCTGCACAAACAGTAGCTGTGTGGCAAAGAGTGAATATGGCAGTGTTAGAATGTGTAATCTGAATGGATGGAGCTCTGGGTTTTTTGTGAAATAGCAAGTCTGCAGAAGGGGTACAATGCTTTTTCACCGAGAGCACTGGAACTGCTTGTACCTATAATGGGGGTTAGAGAGAGAGATGGAGAAGGAGAGAGAGGGAGAGGGAGTGAGAGAGAGGGAGAGAGAGAGGAGAGAGGGAGAGGGGGAGAGGGGGGGGGTTACAGAGTGAGGCAGCGAGAGAGAGTGACAAATGGAGTGAGAGAGAACGAGGGGAAATGGAGAGAAAGACAGAGAACCAGGCATAAAAATACAGAAACATGGACAGAGGTGGAAAACAAGGGAGAACATCAGACAGAGAGATATCCCACTTTGTAAACCGCACTGTTGTTGTGCGTGTCAGCTCTGTGTTGTTCCTTGTCGAGATGGCACAGCCACGTGAGCCACAGTGGCAGAACACAGCACTGCCCGCCTCTCACGTGAGGAGGAGAATTAAGAATCACAGGCTGCCAGGGAGATCAATAGTATGGAAAAAAGAAAAAGTCAACCTCAGCTGCTTCTAAAAATAGGAGGTGCATAAAGGGAACGACTGCACAGGACAGCCGAGTAAACAGGGCAGCAGCACATGAGCCACGTTACTCGCCAGCGCTAAAAAGAGTGATTTCCTGTATTCAACAGCATCAAATGTGATTCCCTTCACTGGAGGCAACAGAGCGCACATGCACACCCTCACACGAGAGCTGTCTCTGACAGCGCCATGCAGTAAACACACACACACACGTGATAAACTGGCATATATACATCCCAAAATATTTCACTTCACTTGCATTTCTTTAGAAAAAATCCAGGGTTGGGTCAAAAGCTAAACCCCAGGACACAATCGAACAGAAAGCGCAGTCCTCTCATTGACTCTGTCTGGATGTGACAGATGATAAATTCAAAAGGGACCGTAACCTTGAATTGTGCTGAAACAGGAGCACACTGACACATACTGCATATCTAAGCTGTACCGAGAATGTCAGTGACCCCAAAAGAGAACACACCCCCAGCATCTGGACATTGCTGGCAGTGTTGGAGGAACCACTGATGTGTGCAGGCTTGCTCACACTGCTGAAATGCTGAATACACTTTGTTTTCAATACTACCTCAACTTTCTATATTTTAGCTTCCATACTCTACCTTTAACTTGTGTTCCTTGTTTAAGTTGTTGTACTCTTAATTAGGGATGTCCCGATCCAATCACGTGGTTTCGGACTCGAACAGAATCTGACGTTACCTCCCGATCAGGACTCGGGTATACGATGTTGTGTCAGGTTCGTCTCGACCCCGCAGTCACTCGCCAGAGTACTACACCGATGTGCACGCAACTTACTGCTCAGGCCGGCAGGGCTGAAATACACAAACACTCACGCAGTCCTCCAATCACACAACACAGACAATGATCTCCAATTCCCTTCACCCACAGGTGTACTTATGATCAGGGACACAGCGAGACACAGCGAGCTGGGCACCTGCCGCCTGTATGTTTACCCAGGAAACCCAGCCGAAGACGAGTCGGCTCATGGCGCAGGAGAATTTGAAGAGGAGAGAAAAAAATTTCTCCTGACTAGTGATCTCCCGATATTGATTTTTTATAACCGATACCGATACCAATTATTTGCATGATTATGTGCCCGATAACCGATATTCAGAACCGATATTTATTTACTGTTATACTTCTGTTTTTGACACAATTATTACACCACCAATGAACTGAACAAACTGTTTTATTTATAATAATCACTCCCTCTGTGCATACAAATCAAAATAAGGGGTCTGAAAGTGCAAAATAAACCCCTAAAAAATACTAAAAAAATAAATAAAAAAGGGCAGTTACTAAAGTCTTCAATGGTGCATAAACTACATATCTACAAGCTGCAAAAACTACATAGAAGTCATTTATGTAACACATCTAATGTGTGCATTAACAGCTATTATGGTAAATAAAGTTGACAAAATATAGGAAAGCAAGTAAGTATACTTTACCTTTGCACATCGCGCTTCAATGGCGATCATGCATGTAATTCTCAAAACACTGACCAGATGGCGGTGTTTATCTGTAAACCCGATATTACAAAACCGATAACCGATTATGGTAAAATGCTTAAATATCGGGAAAAATATCGGAAAATCGATATATCGGTCAATCTCTACTCGTGACAGCACAAAGGCGCAGGACATCACAGCCAAGACAGCACAAATGATCGCAATGAGTGACCTGCCATTCACCTTAGCATAGTATATAGCAGTATCGGATCGGGACTCGGTATCAGCAGATACTCAAAATCAAATGACTCGAGGGCAAAAAAACCTGATCGGGACAATACTACTCTTAATTATTAATGTTTTTAAATTAAACATTTGTACATATTTTATAATATTGCATAGAAAAGGATTCGTTCCAGATACCTTTCTCTGCATCTTGTACTTGCATATCTCTGCATGTGACAAATGAATAATCTTAAACCTTGAAACATCTAACATATTTGCATAGCACTTTTCACAATTTATGTCACAAAGAATGCAAGGTTATGTGGATTATGACTGCAAAATCTGCAATGTGCAATGATATTTTCACACAGTCCACATAGTCATCAGCTACCCAACCATTGTTTAGTAGGAGTTATAATAATAAAGTAATAGAAAGGACAGTCTCCAAACCATCTAGGTGAGGCTTTCAGTGTACACAAGTCAGGTTAAAGGAAATGTTCTAACATGTTTACAAGCAATTAGCAATCAGACCTGCTTTGGAACTTTATGAAAAAAAACATGAGTATTCGCACCGTATTGAATTTTTACCACATTGCTTGTGCCAAATGTTAAACTTAACTCATTATGCAAAATTGGCAAACCTATCAATGGATAGATATTTGTGTAATATATTTAAATTGTTTGTATGCTTAAGAGCAAACCATTTTATTTATGTTACAATTTTCGCTCTAAAAAATAAACCAAAAACCAAATAGATAAATGAAATATGCCAACATGGCAGTAAATCATGATCCATAAAATCTTTCGATATGATGCTAGTGCTCCAATCATTTCAAATAAATTGCAGAAATTGTTGAATAACTGGGACAAGACAAGTTATTCCAAACTTTTCAGTGTGATACAGAGTGTTGTGGGGAAGGTTATTGTGTTCAGACTCACATGTGAAGAGGACGAGGCCCACACGGATGCTCAGGTCCACAAGCAGCCCCCACCGGGGATCCACCCGTGCCACGGCCTGGGGAATGAGGATTTCAGCTGGGACATAAAACTGCAGGGCATACGTGATGAAGATCCCGAACGAGTACAGGAGTTTCACTGCCTGATACATCCTACACACACAAGCACACACAGAAATCAAGGTAGCAAAATGTGGACTGGCCACAAAACATGTCTTAACTGACTGTGTCTACTAAAAGTGCAAAATGGTGGAAATGTTTCACCTATATTGTCCTATAACTAACATTTCACTATGTTTCTGTCATACTCAGCTTAACTTTCCTGAAGATGCTGAAGATAGGATTTGAGCCCATGACCCAGAGGCAAGTATCCTACCCACTAGGCCACCACCACCCAATGTTGCTTTACACAAAACACACAAATATATGTTCTCATGGAAATATGAACTATCAGCAGGTTTCACATCCCTATAGGTGTAATTATTTTCAGAGTATATACTGGTTAATAAATTTTTTTAACTCAAATCCTAAACACTTCCTTGACTGGTTTGTTCTTGTGTTTTGTGAACACTGGCATGATTTAGTTTTGATCCTAGCTTATAGTGTTGATGATGGATGCAGTGAAACGAGCGAAAGATGTTTATTTTTTGAATCTTTTGATAGAAAACCCTATATGTCTGATAAATGAGGCGACTATCAAACATGCAACTGTGACTGATGTCTTACATAATCTGCAGCTCTTCCCAGAAATGATTCATTTGTCTCCTGTGAGACATTTGAATCATGGCAGGGCCCTAATTGCTCCTAGCTGGTAAGGTGATTAACACGCTTGCCTCAACTGTTCCATTAATACAGAGCCTGTATCTTCACTCGGCCCCGCAGATTCACGCGCACTGATGTGCTCGATCTCAGTGGGCATCCTTTTGGACCCTGTGCCCATTTTTTTTTAGATAGCCTTTCTGGCCGGGTTTTTTTCTTCCCAGCACTCAGTGACCCATTCGGACTGTATCCTTCGGACTCCCATGGCTGTGTCCCAGGCTGGAGAGAGCCTAAGAGCAGCCTCCTGCCTCTGTTGCCCAACTCGATTACGAAAAGCAGTGGTAGGCTCACTCCTGCAAATTGAATTCCTCCATGATCAAACAGACTAAGTGCGCCCGCCTTCAACACCTGAAAATTCACTCGACGGATGGCGCACGTTGTGTCCAGCCATAAAGCGTATTAGAATGCACGGCGGAGCCTTCTGGAGATTAAAGCTGAGAAGCAGCAGCAGGCAGGGGGGCTAGTCGACTGCGCTGTGCATGATTGTGGCCACTCCCTTAGGTAATTCAAGCGCCATCTTGACAGTGCATTAGGACATGGCTTTTTTTATCCAGCTGTATGATTCTGGCTATTGTAAAGTGTTGAAATCTCTTCAGATTCAGCATGAGAGAAATAGAAGGAGGAGTAACCAGAGGAGAGCAGAAGAACAGCTCATCAGAAAAGAGTGATGGGTTTGTGTGTGTGTGTGTGTGTGTGTGTGTGTGTGTTTGTGTGTGTGTGTGTGTGTGTGTGAGAATGTGTGAGAAAGTGTGAGAAAGAGAAACTTACCAGCAGTCTGGTAAGTTGAGGGTGATGCTTCCCCCAATGTGAACTCCAAAGCAGATGTATCCAATGGTGCCCAAAGAAATGTACAGTATTGTGACGATGATCATCCCAAGGTAAAGGACCAGCTTGAAATTCTGAGGTTTCTGCATTTTGTTCTCAAGTGGCAGCACCTGGAATTTGAGATGTTAGCCGAGGTGAAGACAGATGCTTAGCATGTAGCAGTTTATCCTAAATGTGGCCATTATCCACAGTGTAAACTTTAAGCCATATCAGTTATTATGGATTTAAAGGACACTCGATAAGTCTGGTGTAACTGCAGCTTTAAGTTGAACTGATTTTTGATCTTCATATATATAGTCGACCTCTAAAATTGGCAGGGGTTCTGTTCCAAGACCCCCCGCTATTTGTAAAAGAAAAAACTGTGAATTGTGGTGTGGTAAGAATTTTTTTTTTTTTTTAAGCATAAATCCTAAATATGCCCCAAAATATTAATCCAAAACACTTTCATTTCTTTTTTAACTCAGCTTAATACATTACCCTTACAAAATGTGAATGTAGACCTGGGGAAAACTGTTCTGATGCAGGAATGCTGGACTGCAGCTGCCAGAGAAGCATCACAGACCAGCAGCCAATCAGCAGCAAGGAGAAAGGTATAATGTTCTCGAATTTGCTACTTTCAAACCTTCCACCTCTGAGTACAGTGGTATTTCACCATCCCATAATGCATTTTCATATATGTTTGCTTTGTGTTTCTCTTGAGCATTAAAAAATGTATAGTTATCTAAGGAAATGTAGCTGGATTTATATGAACAATTTTGTTACCAAATTAGATCTTAATAATTTCGCACTAAAATACATGAAAAATCATTAAAAAAGGTGGAGGATATTTCCATAAATTTACAGTGATTTCTGTGAGCAATAAATTATTTAGGCTCTAAAAAAAAACATGTGAACAACTGAGGCTGTGACCTCTGAAACGCAACTTCGTGGGGGTACACTGTATACACACATTCACAAATTTGAGTTAAAACCCCCTGCCTAATATTAAGATGCACTGGTAGACAGATATTTGTTATTTTAAACAAGTCAATAATTTGCATTTAATGTATTGTGACGCATTTTATATTGCAACATGCAGTTTACAACAAAAAAAACCTTTAAGAATCTAAAAATGGCTGAAGCGTAGTAATTTCTCATCATCTGGCCAACACTTACTTCAGTTGGTAATAATGACCCAAAACATTTAGGAGAAAATGTCTGAAGTACAGGAATATTAAAAACTCACCACGCCAATTCCTTCAAAGGCAAATATAGCTGTTCCGAAGAATAGTGGGTAGTCAACAGCTCTTCCGAACATCGGAAGGTCAACGGGGTTTGGAATATGCTGAAAATGAAAAAAAAAGAAAAAAGAAAATGTTGACGGGCTTAAACACAGGCGTATGAATCACACAACAGCTTTGGGAGAGAATGAGATAGTGGTGGCTTTTGGACAGGGGTAGTTATATCATGCAAATGCAAATATTTCAAGCATCCAGCAGGCAACTTTTGATCAAATTAAATCAGTGTGAGAGGCGCGTGAGATGTGTGTGTAGCGGTGGTTCCCCTGGGAAGTGCTGCATGACTGTAGAAGGGAGCGAAAGACAAACGAGTGAATCCACACAGGAAGAAGATGATTTGAAACACAATTTAAAAGAGCCACATAATTGGAAAATCCTCCAACTTTTTGCTGAATTAATTTTTCCAGCCAGTTAGCACTTCTGTAAACATCTTTGAGGCTCATCTCTTGAGTGTGGAGCTTATCTACAAACTGAGCTTCCACCACTGCAGAGATAAGCCAAGCTGCAGGCATCCATGGTACATCTGTGATTTGTACATGTTCAAGCTGTGGCTGGAATCCTTGGGAACAGTCTTCGGAATTGAGCGACAAATAGACTTGTCCACTCCCCCAGCCCCCTTCCCAATGTGGACAGTCCAGACAACTTTGGGGACTGCTTTGAGAATGACTTTCGGGGGGTCTTGTTCCAGGCTTTTGCTTCAATTAAATCTTTGCGCCACTTTTTCTGATTACTTGGTTTTAACAATCAATGAAAGAAAAACACAAACTTAAAATATATGTATCTCCAAAACAACTTTGTCAATCACTTCATTCAAATTAACTTTTACATTTATTTCAATTTGAACATTTTTCTTTCAAATCAGACTGAAACGGCCTCTCTCATTTCTTACTGCATGAAGAAGCTACCCACATATTGTAGGCAGCCATCCAGCCATTAAAGGATTCCAGTAAGAAATGGACAGAAAAAAACACCCTGAGAGGCTGTCGCCTGCAGTTGCCTCTTCATCCATAACCACCAGCATTCAATCACGAGAGTGAAAGAGAGGTGTGTGTCCAGGAGCGAGTGGTCTGAGCATGCTCACAATTGTGATCATTTCATTACTGTTGTGCTTTAAGACTTGTAGGTTTCAAAAGTTCATTGAAAATGAAGCTTTTGACATACAGGTGTGAAATTCTATTTTTTACAATTTCCAACCAAAAACCATTAAGAGCTGGTGATGTATAGTGTTAAGAAAAAGCAGAATACACATTTGGAGAGGGGGAAATAAGTATTTAGACACTTCTGTTGTTTTTCAATATAGTGCATATATCCACTTCAAATGTATATATAGAATTCACAGATTATGAATAAATCAGAAGTGATTGATAAGCACAAGTTAAAATCCTAGAGAAAAGGTTTTCAGACACCACACATTAATAAAATAAGTACTCTGCTCCAAAGCCATTTTGGCAGCTATTGCTTCAATATATCTACAGAAGGAAGTAATTAGCTTTTAGCTACATAGTATTTCAATTCTGGTTCATTCCTTTTGGTAAACCTTCCACAGTTCTCAAAGGTCACGAGGCCTGGACACTTTTGGACAAATTCCAACATCCATTTTAAATAGAATTCGAGTCACAAGATTGGCCATATCATGCAAGGAGGACGGGCTCTGCTTTTGAGGCCCAAGGTTTCCTCCTTCAGTTTTTCCTAGCCTCTGTCGATCCTAGCTTGCTCACTAGGAGCTTGGAGCCAGGTTCTGATCCTTTTATTTTATTCTATTTACTCAGAAATAATGTCTTGCCAACTGCACATATTTTCAGACCCACAGTGCTGAGCTGTGTGTGGAAAGACAAATCTGTGCAGTTTTTCAGATATGAGGGAAGGATGGTCAATGTTTTTCCCCCTTTTTCAGAGATGAAAGTGCCGTTTATCTGATGGTGACAGTTTTGGTGGTTTATCAGATTTTGCATGGTTGATAGGAGGGCAGTTTTCTCTTACAGTTGTTTGCAGTTTTCAACAATATCATCTGTTTTACAATGATGATTCAAGGCAGTTAAATTGTGTCTGTTTAGATGCATGTGTGGCTATTATTGTCTCTCTGAAGAGTACTTCATGTCGGTGAGAGCTTTTGTTGAGATGGCACAACAGAAAGTCATCGTTTATCAGGAAGGCTGGAAGAGGTTAATACATGTTTTCAGCTTTTTTTCCCTGACATTGAAAATAGAATAATGTTTTATTTAAATTTTGAGTGAAAATGTAATGTAAAAAATTTCTATTACTCTATGTAATGCGACACAACGTGCATCTGTGTGTGCGTATGTGTGTGTGCGTACCGTAAAGCAGTAGTAGTAGATGAGGACCAGGCTGGCACTCATGACCAGGTTGGCCACAAAGGAGAAGGGGGCAAGGAATTTGAGGTTGCGTGTGAACACCAGCAGGATGATGAAGGGAAGGATAAAGACCATATAGAGGCGAGAGTCGTAGCTGGGAACGATGACGGCAGTTTGGTTGGTGTCACAGTTCACCGAGGTCCCATTGGCAGCCTCTATAAACTAAAAAGACATCACTTAACATTAGACGCCAGGATATAAAAATCACTGAAGTGGTGAGAAAAAAATCTCAGGGCTTACCTCATCAATACATACAGATGACCAGTTCCTATTATTAATTTTAGACATATTATTTAGAGAAATCACAGAAAAACTACATAGTATGAAGATTTTAAATATGCACATCAGTGATATGCATTTTAATTCAGAAATTTGTATTTGCAAATATTAAGACAAAAAATGATGTGTGTTTTCCCATTACTGTTGCTGAATTAATTGTGCTGTGAATTTGCGTGGGCTATTCAAATCTCAGTCATATTTAACTGTTTCAGCAAGCCAGACAGTAACTCAAAGGCAAACATTGCCCTCCTGTGGTCAGAAAACAACCAGACTATTCCAATACTAGAAAAGAAGCTAAACCTTCAGCAGTGGGAAATTTGTAATGTTATGGCACGTAGACACTATACAAATAATTTAAAAAAAATTTTTTAAAGAAGTTTGTGTGTAATAATATATTTACAATATTTATGTATGTATATATGTACAGGAATATATATATATATATATATATATATGTATATATGTTTGAAAACAGATATGAACACACACAATAATAACGTGCCAAACTACTTGCCCTT
>JBBMFX010000148.1:2457514-2470112 GCA_037832545.1 Rhabdalestes septentrionalis | reverse complement strand
GGGGGGGGCAGTGTGTTTTTAGGGGGGCACATACAACCAGAGTGCGAACTGCATACAACCAGAGTGCGGGTGTGTGTCAGCGCGCATCTGTAGCGCTTTAAGTATTCCGTCTAGAACACACCTCTTCAAACCAGCGCATGTCGCGATAAGAAATTTATATTTAAATCTTTGGCTGTTCAGTGCAGGGGAAGCACCTGTTTGGCTGTAGAACCGCCTATGGTTCCAACCAAAAAGAAGAAGCCACACCTGAGTAACTGAAAACCAAGACCTACTGATTACAGAGGTGGAGTCAGGTGTGCCTCCTTCTTGGTTGGAATGAAAACCTGCACCACAGCGGCCCTTTCTGGACAGGTTTGGGCACCCCTGATCTAGATTGTATACATTTAGATCAACTGAATGAGTATGAACCTGTTTAAGTCACCGGCAGTACATCAATGCACATAAAACCAGTACCAGTGAGGTCTTCAGTCAATAATGCTAATGGATCTAGTCATGAATGAAAATGAATAGCCACCAATTAGCATTATGAATTATGTATGGCTTGGTTCAACTGTTCGTTTAAAGTGTGCTAAAGCAACACCTGGCAACGGTCAGCAATGTGCAGTTTTATTCTCTGCCCCAGCAGACTTGATAAAGGGACCCCGGAATAGATTAGGCAATAGATTAAGGAATTAAAAGTGCTGTGGGTGACCAGGAGCCAGACTGAGGAAAAAAATTGCTTTAAAGTAGCCCAGAGCAGTTTTGTCCAACAAAAATGCTGCTGCAGCCCTCATCCAGGGAGATGTTCTTCAAAAGCTCTGCATAAGTCATTTTCTGGTCAATATACTGATTTTAAGCAACCATTTTCTTCTACACAATGGCCCCTTCCACCTTATAACAACTCATCTTTATTTGTAACCCTAAGGTCTAGGAGGACTGTTGCCATGGAGACAGGTTGCCAGAACCTCCAACTGTGCTCCACCCTCCTTAAGGTGGCCTTTCCACCCGAGATCATGGGGCCACTCTACCTCTTCCCCTTCATCTACATCGTGTTCCAGGTGTCTGAGGCACTAGTCTTCATCATCCTCTTCAGATGCCATGAGAGACTCACATCAGCGAAGGAAAAAGTATTTTATATCCAGGGCCATCAAGACCATTCGTAAAAACCAGACACACAGACTTTTTTCCCCTCAAAACAAGGATATCTACCTGTGATAATGATCAAATGGTGCTCAAAACTATAAACTCATGCCATTAATAAACATGATTTGGAAATGTGCCACTAATCTCACGTTCACATGCTGCAAATATGTAACAGAATAGTATTGGCGAATTAAAGGAATGTTTTTTCAATAAATACCTTGACTTTTGTACCGCTTGCCTGCATTCTCCTAAAAAACACTTTTTAATCGAAGCGTTTGTCCATCACCATCCATTACGAATGTGTTTTGACAAAGCATAAGTTATTTTCCCAAGAAGAAGTAAATGCTAAGAAAATATAGCCTGTTACTTTTACCTGTAGTGGATATCAAAATCAGAATCAGAATCAGAAAACTTTATTTATCCCCGAGAAAACAGTTTGTGTGACTGCCACATTCCACAGACACAGAGAGACACAAGACAACAGACAAATGTAAAATAAAAATTAAAAAGTAAAAGATAAAGTACTATACTACAATAAATAATAAAGTCTAATTCAAGTCTAAATAAATCTAATAAAAATAACAATTATAATAATAAAATCTTAGAAAAAGAAGTAGAGATATTGCACATTACCTTGAAATCTAGAAAAAGTAGAGATATTGCACGTTACAATATTAATGCTATTACTAACAACAGTATTGATATTGCACATAATATTTGTGATTGTAATACATTGACATCATATAGAGCACAATATTGCACATGATATTGAGACCTTGAAGAACATTGCATAGTATTTCGCATAGAATGTTGCACATCAGAGCAAAATAGTGCACATATTCTTCCCTTAATGATAGTTATTAAAGCAGTAATGAGAAAATAGGCTATTGCACAGATTATTGTATCGGTGTGTGACTGAGGGAGGAGTTGTAGAGTCGGATGGCATTCGGAAGGAAAGACTTTCTGTGGCGTTCAGTGGAGCACCTTAAACTGGTCAGTCTGTGGCTAATGGTACTCCCACTGTGGATCACCACTCTGTGGAGTAGTTGGTCTACATTGTCCATAATGGACTGAAGTCTGGACAAGGTTCTCTTTTCAGCGACATTTTCCAAACTATCCAGTTCCTCACCCACCACAGAGCTAGCTTTCCTGACCAGTTTGTTGAGTCTCTTCCTGTCTGTCACTTTCAACACACCACAGCATAGAAAATGGCACTGGCCACAACAGACTCGTAGAACATGGTATTGCAGATGCTAAAACATTGGAGTCTATGTAGGAAATACAGCCTACTTTGTCCCCTTTTGTAAGTGGCCAGAGAGTTCTTGGACCAGTCCAGTTTGTTGTCAATGTGTACACCAAGGTATTTATAGTCCTGAACAATCTCCACATCCACCCCTCTAATGGACAGTGGAGTGCCAGTTCTTAAATGTTTTGTATGGTGAGCTGCAGTTGATTCTGCTAGCACCAGTCCACAAAACTGTCCCCACCCTTGATACATCCGACTATTGCGGAGTCATCTGAGAATTTCTGCAGATGGCAGCCCTCTGTGTTGTACTGGAAATCAGATGTGTACAGGGTGAAGAGGAATGGTAAGAGAACACCGTGTCGGACTTACATCCCCTTAGGCGCACACACTGTAGCCTATCAGTCCGGTAGTCCATTATCAATTCAACTAGGGGGGCATGCACCTGCATAGCAGACAGTTTGCTCCCCAGCCGGGCCGGCTGAATGGTGTTGAAGGCACTGGAGAAGTCGAAGAAAGTAATCCTCAGGGATGTACTTGGGTTGTCAAGATGGCTGTAGGCATGGTGTAGCAGGTAGAGGATGGTATCGTCCACTCCAATCTTGGCCTTGGTCTCTCGAAAACCTTCACGCTGTGTGAGGTGAGTGCTACTGGTCTGTAGTCTGATGGGGCACCTCAGATTGAAGATCCTCAGCAGAGCTCAGTCTGAAAAGCATTTGAGTTCTACATAGACTAAAGATGTCCTGACCTTCTGGTCTGGCAAGACTCTTGGTGAAGAAACCAGGGTTGAGAAAACTGACTAACATGTCACCAACATTGTCATGAACACCTGAACCAGAACATCAGAAATACTGTTGAGGCTAATTCCTGTATCTATATTACATGGCTGAATATAGACCTACATGCTCTATAATGTAATCTATAATGTTTTTAAATACTATTGTTATTTAAAACTTAATATGAAACGTTATAGTAAAAACCTCGTATATGAACCATAAAACCTCAGGATGACATAAATAAGCCTAAACACAACTTTCATTTTATGCCTCTGTTTACCTGCTTGTCAAACAATTTTTCACTTATTGGGGCACACTAGGTCCTCCATTATATAAAGACAAAATATCAAAATGTAAACCGCAGCCTAAACAGAGTTGGTGCCCAAACAGTGAGTGAAAAGTTGTGAATGAGAGACACTAGACAAGCTTCAGCCTTATATCGTAAAAAATTATGTGCTGGAGACTCGCCTTCATCTGAAAGCCAAGAAACGCTTTAACCAAGTAAGGGTGTTTTTACATATGTGGTTCGGTTCATTTGGTCTGGACCAAGGGCAACAAGTGATACACTGTTGAAATTTTCTGCCGTTTTCAGTCCTTTTCACACAACACTTGAGTACTCTGGTCCGGACCAGTTAAAATGAACCAAAATGCAGTGATGTGATAACATATACATAACTCATTGGCCAGACTTGCCATTGAATGTATTTCCTAAACTGCTTTTCGATTTGTCAGAATTAACTTGCAGAATTTCCCGCACTTGGACACTGCTGCGGTGTTTCTTTGCCTTAACCCTGCACTGTTCTACTGATCTATTAAACCCCTTTCCCTGAGCTGTTTGCTAAATAAGCAAAATATTGCTTGTTCTTATGAGCATTTGAAAGTTGGGACATAATATGGTCATCAAACCAAATTTGGATGAGGGTCCACACCTCCTCACAGCTCCCGGGCTGTCCGCAAGCTCCATGGGGCCATGTTGCTAAAGTGCTAACTGTAAATAAATACATCTTCTCATCCCATAATGCACACGGCAGTTGAATACGGCAGCTGGATTAGTGCAAAAAGGCACAGTACTTTGTGCAGTTGAGACTGTTCTAGTTCAGATTGTGTTCTCACCACAAACTAACCACTCCATGGTTCGTTCGAAAGCGTCTTTTGGTCCGCTTCTGGTGCGGACTCGGGTGTGATTTTTGCATTCTCACATGCCCAAATGAACCGCACCAACTGGGAAAATAAACTTTAGTGGAATCCAACTGAACTATACGAGGCATGTGTGAAAGCTTTTTTGGAATCAATATTTTTTTGGAACCTTAAATGTTAACTGAAGTATAAACTTCCATCCTCCAGTTTTGTTAATAAAATGTTAAAACTGGTGTTTCTGTACTCAAAATGACAATGACAACAGTAAAATAGTATTAGACGTTTTTTTTTATTCGTTTAGTAAAACAAAGTCAAATGCATGTCTTATTACATTTTTTTGCAGAAGGACTAAGTAGTTTCAAAAAAAATTACAGAATTTAATTCAAATGAAGAGGCATGCATAAAAGCCCTATATGCCAGGTGTGCGTCTCAATGCTGAAATAAACCAAATTTGACCTCCACATAATTGCAAAAGACATTTTTGAATTTAGACTAAAAGGTATTCAATGTCCACTGCTGTCAGTCATTTGTTTATAAACAAACATAAAAACATACACAGAGCCATAGGCTTCATTTGCCAGAACAATGTACAGTTTTGCAATAGTACTCTCCATTACTACTACACAATGACTAGAAAACACAAACTAATACAAAAAAAACCCAAAACAAAACAAAAAACCAAAAAGGTCCTCACCTATCAGTATTTCTAGAAATATCAGCGCTCTCATTCAGGGAAAAGGTCATCACTCAAATGGAGATAAATACAAAGCAAATGTTTACTGTGAACAGTAGAAAACTGGAGCTCTGTCTACTGGCATGAATTTACCTCTGAAGATTATGAGGGGATATCAGATTTCAGACCCAGGCTCACTGCTGCCATCTGTGACTATAAAGATAATAAACTGTTCCACCGCTTCAAGGAACTGGAACGCCAGTTTGACGACAGACATGAAACAGACGAGAGTGACGGACAGTGACCAACCCATCTGTGAAGATCCAGAAGGACGGACAGAGCTGCTTTAGTTCCGGCTGTCGGCAGAGGGAGAGCGCGAGGCTGCGGCCCGCTGAGGTGGGGGGGAGCTGGACTCCGCACGCGCCCGCTTCGTATCTTTGGCTCTCTGGACGGGGGAGGGGGAGGCCGATGAGGAACGGCTGCGGGAGCGTTTGTGGGTTTTGGGGCTGCGGGATAAAGAACGACTACGAGAACGGGATCTGGACGAGCTGTTGGAGCGAGAGCGACTCCTGGACCTGTGAAGAGCAAAGGAGAATCAGTTTTACAATTTTACATATTTACAAGGAAACTGAAGAAAACTGCATAAAATGTACATTATTAAATTGAAAGTGGCAAAATAACTACAGTCATTAAGACTGTACATTACATATGTTCCAACTGGTACCCCTGTTTTGAACCACATTCAAAAGAGTTAGAGTTAGGGTTAGACTGATCAGTTTGCACAAAATCCTCAGGGAAGCTTCCAAAAACTCTGTTCCTTTCAAACATTTGATTCCTTCTGAAATCTGCAGAGATCCAATTGTCTGCTGACAGTTGGGAACAGCAAGTCAAAATTGTTCACCCCACATCTTCCAATCCAGTAACTTTTACAGGGAGTCAGAACACTGCAGCAATCATCTCTCATGGATGAGGGGCTAAACTGTTGTTGACTCAAAGGGTATTTATATATACATGCGCTAATGGTTATGATAACAAGGCCAATGGTGATCATAAGGAGTAAAAAAATTGTTTTTGCAATTCTTTATATTGTTTCCCTTGTTAGGGATATTTGCATTTTTTATGCAATTTCTGGGAATGCTATACTCAAAAGTAACACCACCTTTTTTTTCCAAGGAGACTTCCTGTCCAGACACAACAAGACTTTCAGATTTAGATGGCTGGTAGATTAATGGTAAAATGAGAAAGCAAGAAAATATTCCTTCTTTTAATAGTTGTGCACAAACAGAAATGCCATCTCTTCTCAGTAGAGCACACACTCTTTACCACAGCTATTTATTTATTGACAATAACAGCCAACGGGATGGTGCACGAGTACAAATAGGCACCGCACGCAGGCAAGCACTGGGAAATGGGTTCGGTTTGGTGATGCCAAAAGCAGAGTTTACTCTTCAGTAGTCAACAGCTAAAAATAGGAGGAACTCACTTTTTCCTGGCTGCTTCAGTGAGCTTGATCTTCCTCCCATTGATTTCTTTCCCAGACAGTTTCTCTAGAGCATTTTTCAGATCACTGTGCGAGGCAAACTCAACCACTCTGTGGAAAATAAATCAAATTGAAAGTCAATTTAAAAGCAGCAGTTCAACTTTTTGGCAACACTTCAGCCCTGATCCATTGGTATTATCCCATGATACAACAATTTACAGTAGCTTAACTTCGTATTATGAATGAAATTGTATAATATTCCCTAATTAGGTTCAACTCCACCAATAAATGTATAGTTTTTTACTTAGTGTTCTCTGTACCTCATTATTTCACAATGATCTCTGCGAACATAAATCTGCTACTGGATTAGAGATTTTACTTATGGACAGTGTGTCATGATGCCAAAACCTTTGGTAATAAATATGCTCCTATAAAGCTCAGTTTATAAGTCATTAGAAAGGGAATCAACATAAACAATGCTCTCAGCTCCCCCTCCCCCACTGCTCAGCAGAACCTCGTCTTTCTCTTAATGCTCATGTCAACTGCCTACTGAAATGTACAATATTGTTAATCTGCATTACCTCTCACAGTCCACGTCACTTATAATTTAACTTAAATTGAATAAGCACAACATATGGGCAATGTTTAATAACAGTTTAATACTATTTATACTAACAATCTTTAATACTATTTGTTCAACTATTTCGGCTCTGAGCCTAAAAATAAAAAAAGGATTCTAATGGTTTAGGAAAGACATATTTGCCTACTAACATGAGTTCTGTATTGGCTCTCACTCAGTGTTTTTCCAAATTTTTCAAAATCAAATTTGCTAAAATAAAAAATATGGTTTATTTTACAGGAACTGATAAATAAATCGAAAGCAAACAACCATTAAAATATACATGTACTTTGGGCAACAACCATGCGTAACAGAAATGACTCGATAACATATTGTTCTAATATGGACTGATATGGTTTTCTTGTCAAGCCTGATTTCAAACAGTATTGTTTCAGCTCAATTTGTTCTTCACATCAATATTCAAAACTGCGTTTTTTGCTGAGATCATCCAGATAATCAGTATCTGAAAGAGTACTGGAACTTTACCTCCCTCATTTATAAATAGCTTTAGCTACACTATCATTTTAATGTTTTATGCTGCAAAACAAGCACATTTAAGTTTCAAATTTGGAAATATTGAGCAGCCTCACCCCTCATTGAGCTTTGGCCGATGGGCATCTGCAAATGTAACTTCCCCAGCCTGCCTCATGAAATCCTTCAGGTCCTAAACAGTGAAAAAGCATTCCAGTTACGACAGACATCAAAACTATAATGAATCCATCATGTACTAAATAAAATATATCTTAGGACAATTGTATTCCTGTTTAATCCAACGCACATAAGGTCCAAGGATCTCTAAGCACAGATCTAATCCTGGTCCACATACCGAGCCTACATTAGAGTGCAGTAAGACTTTCATTTGGACATGATTATAGAAAAGGTATCAATACATATTGTTAGTCAGTTTTTGATGCAAATATAAAAAGCAACTCATGAATTTAGAAACTAGTTATGAAGAAAAAACTACTTTGTCGCTTTCAATAAACACACAATATTGTCTTACAGTTTTTTCCTAAGGCATGTTTCTGTTCAAGAAAGTCATTTTTGTTGCTATGTAACCTTGCGAATCTCTTATCCCTTATATTCCATGTCTGTTGGTATAACAGCATTGCTTGGACATTCTTGGACCTGGTTTGTACATTGAGGTTCAGACCAGCAAGGGAACTGTGTGAGACAGTTTGTTTGTAAAAGACAAAAGTAAAATACATTTTTGAAAAAGCCCCACATTTTGTAGGCGGTAGAGCAAAGGTCTTCCCCCTACCAGTCCCGCCCCGTGTGCCCTCGCGAGGGCGCTGAGAGTGAACAGGGAGGAAGAGTGTGGACTGATACCTGGCAGTGTGGCCACTGGGTCTGTCCCAGACCAAAACCGTGCACCGCAGCTTAACTCCTGGGCCACGTGAGAGCAGGGTGGGGGTGAGGAAACCGACCGAAGCCTCTCAAATTACCGAACCCCCTCGATCGAATACGCCACAGACCCGCTCTGTCCCTTTCCCTTTCTGCGCTCTCTGCCTCTCTCTGTTTCGAACTCTCGCCCTCTCTCTTTCAGCATGGCTCCGTCCCACTTCCGCCGAAAAGCGGCAGCCAATGCGTCTAGAGTGTGAGGAGAGTGTCCCCCAAGCGAGTTTTCACACACCATCAGGGGTCAACTAGGAGACGACCAGACAGGCCGCCATGAGGGGCACGGGCTCAACCCAGAGAGAGGGACCCTGAAGGGCTTAGGGCCACCATTAGCGAGCTCTTCCATACGACACAACGATCAGGCTGGCAAATAAAGGGGTGAACAATTGGTTAAAACAGGCAAGTTACTATTGTCTAAATTTTGTTTTTTTTCTCCATTTCTAGCAGTTTCACCAGTGAACAAAAGGTTTGTTAAAATTTACTTTTTACATTTAGAAATATGATTTTGGGAAGCTTGATGTAAAATTTTTGGCTTTACTAATTTGCCTTTACTTACATAACGTTTAATCAAAAGTGAGGTAATACAAATTCACTGTTCATCATTCTGAATTTCACCACTGTTAGATAAACAACCACCAGCATGGGACACTCACCTGCCAGCTCACTCTGGATGAAAGATTCTCAACAATCAGACGATTTTCTGTGCGCATCGGAGGGGGATTCCTGAGTGAAATAAATATGGGTATTTTGTCACAGCTATCCAGACAGAAAGTAATTTTCTAGCTCCTCATATGTAATAGGACATCACCATACGAAAATATAGAAACCAAACATTTATTTAACAAACAGCAAAGCCTACCTCCGGCTATCCTGTGAGCCACGGCCATACCGATCCGGGAAGCGTCCTCCGCCTCCCCGACCCCTGCCTCCACGCAGGCGGACCCGGGCATGTTCTATAGTTACCCTGTGTATATAAACAGAAGAATGACTACTTGGACTATATGCATGGCTGAATCCTTTATCATGGATACATTTATTAGATTTGTTCCAGTGTTATAACTTAGAGAGGCCAGTCTACCTTTCATTGCACAGCTCTTTCCCATCAAGCTCATAAACTGCATCCTCAGCATCCCTTGGATCGTCAAACTCCTACAAAAAAAAAAGCAGAGAAGAAACAAGCTGGGTTAATTACCTTACATGTTTCTTAGAACAAAAATGACATACAAACTAGTGGTCTTGCTCTGTGTGGTGAACAGTGATTTAAAGAAAGTTCTAGGAAAAGAAAAATGTACACAGTTTCCTCTGTATATTTTTCTCTTTTGTACACATTTACATTTGACTTATATCAGACAAGCATGTTTTCTTAAATATCTTACGCTTCTTTTGCAATTGTAGCAAACAACCAACGGAAGTTTAGAGCCATTGGTTAGAGTTAACTGCAAGCAGAAATCACAAACTGCATGACAGACATAATGTATTATGGTTTTACTAACACATTACTATGTAATGCCTTGAAAAATATTAAGTTTACACTATATATTAAGTCTGTAAAAATAATTTCAACATTTACATTTACAGTACATATGGAAAATAAGCAATAAAAATGCATGTTTTTAATTATTGCTGTACTTAAGCTTCCATTACTTTGTTAGGTACATTACCATCAAAACTCCAATGTAAAATTACAAAATTAAAGAAGTGACAAACAGAATTTGGTACAAATTTACACGATTATATTTTGGGTTTGGGGTTAACGGTAACATTTAATATTGTGTGACCGAAACCTATTTACATCCAAAAACTTATTTAGCCTATTTCACAGCAGCTTATCCCAACCACTCATGCTGAAGTACCAAGGGGTGCACGAGCCTGGGCCACTTTCTGAATGAGGCACAATACGAGTCAGCCAACTAGAACAGAGGTCAGCAACAAAACATCCTGTATATTTCTGAGGCATAAAGAATGGCTGCAAAGCATACAAACATACATTAAATGAAATATGACATAGTACTAGTCTGAAGTTTTTGCACAAACTAAGATTTGCTACATTTGCAAGTAACTCACTTAATATTTACTAAAACTGCACCCAATATTCTTTGCTAAGATACATTTACAGAATGTTCACCGTTAGAGTCTTTATTAGCCAGAAAACATAATTGTTTATTCATCATAAAAAAAAGCCAGCTTATAAAATTATAATGTGGATCACCAGACAAATGTCATATAACATGATATGAAGCCAATGTAATGAAACGGTGAACGACTGCATTAGCAGGATGTCAGACATGCACTGTTAGAGAGTCCTTGATCTATAAATATTTTCAATTGTGTTCACTTAACAATTTTTTTTTGTCTTTTAAAGGTATAAAGTTGTGCAGTTTAACGAATAGATGGTTAAAAGAGCAGTATGCAAAACTTATATCTGGAAGTGTACAAGGCATATCCCAATTGATCAAAGTGGGTAAAATGGAAAAAAATTAAACTACATACAGTAAAATACATGTAAAACTTTGAGTGTGAAATTGGCCTCTTCACACCCATTGTAATGACCAGCCCCCTCACTTAATGGACAGAAGGACTGAGACACACCTAGTTCTCAGGTTTAGGCTAGGCCTCTAACATCCTGTGAAGGTCACTTCTTAATGCTTAACGCTTCCAACTTTGGGCCCAATTTGGCGAAAAAACTTTTATATTTCAGGATGCCTGTGTCCCAGTGCACAAAACAAGCTCCATAGAGACATGGCTGGATGGGTTTGGTGTAGAAGAGCTTGACTGGCCACAGAGAGCCCTGACCTCAACTCCATTCAACATATTTGGGATGAACTGGAATGGAGATTGTGGGCCAGGCCTTCTCGTCCAACATCAGTGTCTGACCTCATATAAGCTCTACAGAATGAACGGGCACAAATTCTCACAGGAACACTCCAAACTCTTGTGGAAAACATTTTTTTAAAAGATGCAAAGGAGGGACCAAGCTCATAACAAAGTCTATATATTTGAATGCAGTATCATCAAAAGTCCCTGTTGGGTGAACGGTCATGCGTCTCAATACTTTTGTCCACCTAAAATGACCACTGTTGTTTTGCGTGAGGAACTCACCACAAACCCGAAGCCTCTTTTCAGGTCGATGTCTCGGATTCTCCCGTAGCCCTTGAAGAATCTCTCGACATCTTTCTCCCTGGCTGAAGGGTTCAGCCGACCGATAAAAATACGACAGCCACTCATGATTTTAAAGGAAGCCTAAAAATGCAGAAATAAACAGTGAGACACACAACGCCCTTCTAGCCTACACAAACCCTAACACCTTTGGTTTTTACACACTTAAAACTGGCTGTCTTGTGCAGAAAGCTGATAAATAAACGCCGTAGCATCTCAGGTTCTGCAATATTAAGGTATAATCAATAAAAACTTGAGGTTTCTGTTGCTAATACGGCCCTGTTAGCCAGGTTAGCCCTGTTAGCCTGCAGCAATACACACGACATACGCTTATTAAACCTCGCAGAGCACAAACAACACGTTAAAATCGCACTTTTGTAACATTAGGCGTAATAAAACACTGTGTTTGACCACTGAAACTCGACATTACCTTCTCTAGTCCTCGGAGTCCCGTGCTGGTTCTGCAGCTCTGCTAGTCAGGACGGATCACAAAATGGAGTCTGAAAGAGGAGGGTCCTCAAACAGAGACAGGGCGTCTGAGGAACTACAGCACAGCACAGACCTACTTTTCAACCACACACTCCCATAACACTAAAGCACAGCCCCATTTTTCAACCACACACTCCACAGCACAGACCCATTGTTCAACCACACACTCCACACTACAGCACAGATACACTTTTCAACTCCACCCTACAGCACAGGCCCACTGTTCAACCACACACTCCTTCAACAGCCTGTCTCTTAAACATCCTGATGTGAAACAATTTCACTCACACGCACATACATACATATTTTTATATGTCATGTTAATATTGAGTGTGTCTGGAGAAATAACACTGGAAACCTTTTCACATGATTCCAAATCATTGTACAGGTTGGGCCACGGGAAAGTAACCAGCCTCTGATTCAAAATAGGGTATCGACTGTGAAAAGGTGAATGGGATTATTTTGGTGCCTTCACGCCCAACGGGAATTCTGGTAAATACCCCCC
>JBBMFX010000148.1:2430847-2453710 GCA_037832545.1 Rhabdalestes septentrionalis | reverse complement strand
TTCACAGCTTCCACACACTTTCCCGATGGGCAAAGTGTTGAAATAAACGTGTTTGTGCTTCGTGTTCACTCTCTCCTTGCACGGCCGTGCAGCTGCGCTCCAGAGTTGAACCGGGAGATGCGCGAGCCTCTTTTCCAAAGGCAAATATTCCCCTTCAGAGTCAGAATCAGCAAAAAAAACATTCACAAGACATAATTTATTAGCCATTTTTGCGTTTTTTTCTTCCAAATGTCACTGAACTGAACTCTTTCTGGCTGCTCAAGCAGCAGTGATCTGGTACTCGCTTCTCTTGCTGTGAACTCGACAGTTTGAACGGGAAGATGACGTAAAGCGTTAATTGCGTTAAAAATATTAACGCGTTATGTTTTTCTGTGATTAATTAATGTAATTAACGTGTTAAATTCCCAACCCAATATATATATATATACATACACACCCATGTTCACAGGGACTACAGACACATAAACAAAGGCACATGGAGACTGTAAACAATGACAGAAATAAAAACACAGGGGAAAAAGACAGAACCGCACAAAAGCCAGGGAGACTGTGAATGTTAGTATCCTAGTGAAATCCTAGTGAAAATTTTTATTTCTGCCACTTCAAGCTGGTAATTACTTACGGTTGGAAAGGACCGAAAAAAGAAAGGGCTACAGGGACAAAATATGTATTTTTTCTGTAGCTGAAATACAACAATGCCCTCTCACTACCCCCTTACTACTCACTACTCTGCCACTCACTACCCCTTCAGCCTGAGGCGCTGAGAGAGGGGCTAATGGAACACCTCCAGGGGCGGCGCGGCCGTGGAGGAGGCCTCCTGTAGGAAAAGAGGACAGAGGTGATTCACTGTCAGCGTGCCCCGAGATGTAACAGCACAGCAGCAAACAGACACAGCCCCTCAGTGTCTCTCCAATTACAGGTGAATGGTAATAGAAAAGATGAAAGGCGTGACCTTTTCCCGGAAAAAAGAAGTACTTATGTGGAAAGTGGGTCACTGTGTATTTGAGAACCGGCTGAAGAGAAGCTGTCACCTTCATGCTCGGCTCACATCTCCCCTCGAAGCGACTTGTACTTCACATAGTGTTAAATTTAATGCCTTGGGGATTAACTGACATCTGGGAACATTGTGACATGGAGATGCAAACAAGTGGGCTAATAGGTCGGCCAGATGCAAATAGCAGCAAATATCAGGTGTTTGGCAGCCAGCAGCAAGAGGTGACAAACACGAGCCAGATTCACGAAATGCCAGCGTGAGGCATTTACCTGGGAGTTGTTTACAGACCAGCTTTCAGAACAGTTCTCTTCTAAAAATGCCTGCTGCACCGCATGTGCATGTGGTTTCAACACTATGTGAGGACCAAAGGTCTCCAGCTTGATGAAAAATGACCATTTTGAGGCTGTGGAGACCTTTGGTTGACTTAAAACTAACTTACACTGTCTTCTGATGGGGGACAAATTAGTAGAATCTTAATCTTCTAGCATCAGAGGTTCCTATCACACCACTATAAACAGCACTGGCACGGATGTTCCTCTCGAAGGACGAAGGATGTTTCACTTCAAACCAACCTGAAAAAAGAAAAATCAGATCACTTTAAACAATTCATATATAGTAAAGTCTGAATAATGAATTGTCAGATGCAAGATAAAGCGATATTGCCATGGCAGCTGACACTGATTATTTCTCTAATATGCGGGACATTTTGTTTCTCAGGTTTTTGCACACCACAGGTTTTTACTTTTTCCTCGTTTATTTCATAAACTGCATTCATAAACATTTGAAAGTGGTTAAATGAACGACTATTAATGAAAATATGTCAAAACAAGTTTCTGTTATAAGATGGAAGAACCTGTAACAGTGCAGGTCTGACTCCTGTTAACTGGTTTTTGTGATGATTCAGGACGATCATTTAACTTTGTTAACTGTTTCATCCCACTGACTAACTCAATATTTTTGTATATATACAGTTGTCTGGTGATCTTCATTAGGATCATTATAATATTAGTTTTTATAGGTCAGTAGTGATGAATAAACAATGACCTTTTCTGGATCATGAATAATGACCACTTCTGGATAATGAATGTACCCAAACGTGAACATACTGTGCATTTATGTGTTTTTAGTAAATATTACGATAAGGTAAGATAATATAAGATATTATAAGATAAGATAAGATAAGATAAGAAAAGAAAGAACTTTATATATCTAGAGGGAAATTCTTATATCTTAAACATGCTCAATGCAACAAGAGGAATAGAGATAAGACCATAAAATGCCAGTTTCCCAGACTGGGATTGAGCCTAGTCTTGGAAAATCTCTATTCACAGCTCTACATAATCCAGGACTAGGCTTAATCCCTGTGCGGGGAACCGACACAAAGAGTTTAAAAAGAACAGTAGAAATAGTGCGAAGAAATAAGAAAAACAAAACAAAAAGAAAAACAGTAGTATTAAAACGTAGAACATGCATCCTATTTACCCCTCCTCACTGCCGCTCTTTCCTTCCAGGCAACGCAGCAGTTTTGTGGTGCACCTGCTGCACTAACGTCTTCAAGTCAGTCACCAGCCGCTTCATCAAGAACCTGGCCTGCTCAGGGATCTGTGCCAGCCTGGTCTGCGTGCCCTTCGATGTGCTCCTGAACGCGAGCCCCAGATGCTGCCTGTGGATCCACACACTGTTGCTGTGCAAGGCCATCAAGTTCCTGCACAGGCTCTTCTGCTCCGTCACCATTCTCAGTTTTGCTACCATTGCACTGGACAGGTGAGTCAAGTGCACACACAAAGATAAAAAAAGACCAGAGCCACCACTAGTCTTGCATTAGTAATGACCAAGTAATTTGTAGTAAATTATAGCACTGAATATTTCAATAAGTTGAAATTTCAAACACACTCAGAAGTACACACTCTCAGATTTCAGAATAGACCCCAGTCTTCGGTTTAGTTCACTATCAGTGCATCTGTTTGCTATCAATACACTTGTTCTATCACTAGGATGGACAACAATCGATTATTTATTATGTCACCTATTCACAATAATGATCCAATGTAGGCCTGTATGTTGAACCAGGTTTTATTACACAATTTAGTTCTAAACCTTAGGTAACAAGTCAGTGAGATATTCTTGTGTGTGTTTGCCATCCTATTTTAAACGCAAGTTTGTTTTTGATGCACACACGTTCGGGTGATTTTGTCTGTGATTGGTCAGTTTTTATGTCAGTCAAATGACCCATTCCTATCAGAGACTGCAAGTCTTGAAACCTTCCCAAGTTGTATTTTAGCCTATTTAACACTGCTTACAGAGGAAGTGTCTTTTTATTTTATGTTGAATAAAAACACAAAAACACATGATGTTTAGCAGAAAAGCTGATTTCTTGGTCTCCTGCTTGTGCAGTGTAGTTTTTACTGCTGCTGTATTTCAGGCACTGCCCGCGACTTGGTGACTTCTGCCCACAAAGGGCTTAGTGTGCCATTTCCGGTCAGCGGCCACTAGAGGCCGCCATTGTGTATGTTGAGTTTAAAGGACTCTTAATTTGAAACATTTTCTTTTTACTTTCATGTGTTCTGTCAGATGTCCGGTGTATGTGTCAAAGTGATTGTATTTAGTCATCGGTTGGCACAGTTTTACCCCTTGGTTATCTATCCACCCTCGCACATCCTTTGGTGTATACCCGTCCGTTTGTTATGTGCAAGAGGTTTGGCCATCGTGCCATTTTTGTGTGTGGCTTTTTGAGAATAAAACCACTCACTGGGAAATGGCACTCTGCGTCTGCGCCTCATACTTGGACGGTTGTGCACGAGATGTTAAAAATTTACTGTGGAAATAGATTGTGTACATCACTGTACCCGCACAATTCTAAGGCAATTTTTTAAATACAAATCCTCCATGGAATTACAAATGTTATATGAGCTCCTAGCTAACATCTGTGTGCATTCCCTTCACATACTGATTTCGGTACTACTAAAGCAGCCCTAGTTAGAAAATCTTACCAAACATTCAACCTGCTGTATGCTTTTTCAATGTTACAGACCCTAATTACCTTTCAGACTGCCAAATTATTATTGCAGAATCTTCAAGAACATAAATTTCAGTTGAGTGTTTTAGTTAATATGGTAATTGAGCTTAATTGTTGCAGTGACACAAGAGAGAGTCTGCAATGCATCAGTCCTGTTTGTTTTCTGTCCACTTTTAGTTTGATGCAACCTGTGGGCAATTTCCCATCAAGAACCCAACCAGCTATTTCTCAAGCTTGTGCTTCCATAGCAACATACCCTGCCATAGTCCTCTATCAGTTTACTGAATAATTTAGTCTCCTATGGTCTGCAGGGAGTTTTTCTCTGCACGAGCTGCCAAGATTTTTCTCGCAATGAAAAATACACAGACATTACACACACTCACACTCACACACATACACACAAGCTCAAACAGAACACTCATGATGGTTCTGTATTTTATGTACTCATGCGATGCCAGCATCACAATTCGAATCCATTTTCAGGTCTCAGAAGGCAACTGTTTTCCCCACTGACTTTCTCACACTCAGCACCCCTCTCAACCCGGAGCTGTAATGCAGGAGTGAGCAGCAGAAGGGCTCTCTTTCAGCCAGACACTAGTGACGTATGTGATTGTGACCAAGATGCTACCAACGTTGAACTTGAGCCTAAGAATTAGCAGCTCATATTGGCCGTGAGTTATTGGAGCCCCTGATAAACATGAGTGAAAAAGACTATTTTGCATGCAGAAATCTTAATGTTTCAGTTCGGTAAACATATCCAAAGGCCAGGATTCATAGGAAAACAAAAGGGTTGTCCAAAAGTATGTTTTTTTTTAAATCTCATGTTGAATACAAACACATGGGGTTGAGCAGAAAAGCTGATTTCTTTATCTCCTGCTTGTGCAGTGTAGTTTTTACTGCTGCTGTATTTCAGACACTGCCCTCGACTTGGTGACAACTGCCCAAAATGTGCTTAGTGTGACATTTCCGTTCAGCGGCCACTAGAGGCCGCTATTGTGTATGTTGATTTTAAAGGACTCTTAATTTGAAAGGTATTGTTCATTACCTTCATGTGCTCTGTCAGATGTCCGGTGTTTGTGTCAAAGTGATTGTGTTTACTTTTTGCTTCTTTTCCTTCATCTAATTTTTATTTAAGTTCCACAAGTTTCTCACCTTGGTTATCTGTCCACCCTTGCACATTTTTGGTGTATACCTGTCCATTTGTTATGTGCAAGAGCTTTGGCCATCGTGCCTTTTTTGTGTTTTTTGTGATTTTTTTATTATAAAACCAAAATAAAACCAAAAGTATTTTCCTCAGAAACACAGAAAAATAAAGTCAAAGTAAACTTTGTCATCTCAACTAAATACCAACTATCCACCACTGGGTCCCTGAGGCAGACCCTTAACCCCAAGTTGCTCCAGGCAGACTGCACCCTGTAGTTAGGGAATGAAATTCACTTTGGATAAAAGCATCTGATAAATGCCGTTAATGTTAACGTAAATATACTGTACATGTATAGAGTGAGATGATAATATATATCCTGCATTCAGTATCTTGTGCAGTACCGATATCTTGTGCAGATGACTGAACCCATAACCCACTGTTTGACACAGGGTTCGGACAGGTTCAGGACATCTTAGTGGAATTGAAAGGAGATTATACAAAACAGTAAAAAATGACAAAACAAAACAAAAGTTTAAAGAAACATTGCAGGTCACGTTAGGATCAGGTTGTTGAATAATGCATATTTTGCAGGTCAGGCTGTGTGGGTTGGCTGTTGCTGATCTGGTCAGGTTGTGCTGGCCTGCGTATCACTGTTGTGTAAAATGCCTTTCACCAGTCTAATAGCACTGATTCTGCTTCTTTAAAGGAATGTTTTGGCAAAAATGCCAAATGCAGTCGGTCAGCCAAGACATGTTTGGAGTCCAGTTCTAGATTTTTGCGGACAAACTACAAAACATTACTCACCCAAATTGTTTCCATAAAGTCATGCCCAAAACTTCTCTCAGCACACTTACAGACGAGGCACAGGCTTATTGCGGTTTAGGATGCCGGATGACTTATTGTGTCTTAGATCAGATTCTTCCAAATTCATTAATACAAAATCTGATTCTAGATCAGCACTCCATCCCTTAAAGATGTGTGAAAACAGGCTCTCAGCTATATGTTGACTTTTTGTCATTTGGCACAAATCTGTACCATCTTCACGTCGATCTGGATGTGGATTGACCAGGTTGAGAGATGTACTTACAGAATTGACTTACAGAAGTGCTGTATTTAGAGAAGCAGAATGAAGTCACCAAACATGCTGAACAGTTCCTTTAATGCTGGATGAGATGAAATAAAACTTGAATTCCAGCTAGTGATGTGCAGTGAACTCACTTTCTAATTTGTGGTTTGTTGACAGCAGAGGCTTTCCTCCAGCCAACCTTCCGAATAGTGTTGATATGCAGGTGGTGCCTTCTTCCAGACAAGTCCATCCAATCTTCTCCATGTTGATAGATGGCTAAAGCCCTGTCCCAAATGGCTTCAATCGCCCTTCAAGACCAAATGCAAGTGATTTCATCAGTGTATGAAGTCCAAGAGAGCTCTAGATTTAAAACTGAGGTGTCTAAGGTGGGCGGACTTGATATGTGCTTTATTAAATTCAAAGTCAAAGCCAAAAATAATTCACTGGGACACCCTATGGCACACGCAAATGAGGACTGCAGCATGCAAGTGTCGTTTAGGACAGTGTTTGAGTTACCTTATAAATATACTGTATATCACAGTAGAACAGGAGGCTATGGATTACCACCCAAAAGCTCTGTCTGAAGTGTTAATATATGAAAGGTTCATTTTAATTTATTAATAGGTATTAATACCAATATTCACCAGTTTAAGATCAAGTTTATATGCTTACAAGGATTTCTGTTCCTAGCCATTTTGGCATCTCTATATTAAGGTTGCCCATTAGGCCTGACTGAGAAACATCTAAAAGTGTATTTTTCCTGTATTTTCAGGTACTACTCTGTGTTGTATCCTCTGGAGAGGAAGATATCTGAGGCTAAATCCAGAGACCTGGTCATCTACATATGGGCGCATGCAGTGGTGGCCAGCATCCCCGTGTTTGCTGTCAGTAACGTGACTGATGTTTACGCCACGTCCAGCTGCTCTGAAGGCCACTCGCTGGGGCACCTTGTTTACATGGTGGTGTACAACGTGACCACGGTGATCCTGCCCCTGGCGGCCGTGTTCCTGGCCATGGTGCTGATCCGGCGGGCGCTGAGCGCCAGCCAGAAGAAGAAGGTGATCATCGCGGCCCTGCGGACGCCGCAGAACAGCATCTCCATCCCGTACGTTTCTCAGCGCGAGGCTGAGCTCCATGCGACGCTGCTGTCCGTGGTCCTGGCCTTTGCGCTCTGCAGCGCCCCCTATGCTGCACTGGTGGTTTACAGGGCGCTGCCTCCGGGCACCTCCGAGGCTTCGGCTTGGCTCCGGCTAACGGCGGTGTGGCTGCCCAAAGTGTCTCTGCTGACCAACCCGCTGCTGTTTCTGACGGTCAACCGCTCGGCGCGGCGCTGCCTGCTGGACGTCCTGGCCCGGGTGCAGCGACGCTACAGCCGCAGGAACGCGGTGAGCGTCGGAGGTCTGGTCGAAGCCGGGCCGCTGGGGGGCGAAACCGCCGCCCGCTCCGGCAGCCAGCTGCTGGAAATGTTCAACATCGGCCAGCAGCAGATATTCAGACCCAACGAGGAAGAGGATGAGGAAGAAGAGAACGAAATCCCCTCGGTGGCCTCGACCACCTTCCCGCCCAAACCGGACGAATGGGCCGGCTCTGGAAAGGCAGCAGCAGCGGCGGCAGCAGGGTCGGGTACACCAGGAACCCAGCAGACTGGAGAAGGGGCAAAGGAGGTGGTGGCTTTACCTCTACCAAAACACTCGCCCATTCAGTCCTGTGCCTACTCGTCCTCACAGGTGGCCCCGGCCACGCCCACCGACCCCGAAGACGCCACTCAGTTCGGGTTCGGCCCCTTTGAGCTGCCCCCTCAGTGGCTGCCTGAGACCAGAAACAGCAAGAAAAGACTCCTCCCTCCTCTGGGGAACACACCGGAGGAGCTGATCCAGACCAAACAGCCCAAAGTGCGGCCCGAGAGACGCATCAGCCGGAACAATAAAGTCAGCACATTCCCCGCCGTGGACCCCTGAGAGACACGCACAGCCAAACTGCACACCTGTCTTACCGTGGGGGACTTTGAAGACCTAGAAAAGATTTTTTTAAAAACATTTCTTGATTCCTTTACTTTTCTGTGAATGGATTTTTTTTTATGGTGGTGGAGCAGGAGAGGAACATTTTTGATCTACAATCTGTTAACATTAGCTGATCTCAGGCGATGAAAACCTGTTGAGAGTGAAAATTGATGCAAGGAAACGACAGAATTTGTAACATGAATGATGTAGAATTTGGTTTGTTGTGTTTGGGAATAAAAGAACTGCCAATACTGTGAAGACTGTTTGAGAGCGTTATCTTTGAGATGACTCTTCAGGTCACTTCAAGTCTATGGAGCCAGAAATCATTCAGTATTGTTTTCTAGTAGACTTGGGAATGAATAGAACCATAAGGTGCATTTCTAATACACATGCACTACCAGTCAAACATTTTTGCACACAATGAAATTTTAGGCGTTACTCATTTTATATATACTAAACATACACTCAGTGTTTATTATTAGTCAAAAAATTTTGTTTTTTATTCACCACTTTTGAAATATGAATGTAATTATAATGATCACTAGACAAATGTTAGATATCTAATGGCCTAATACGTGACAGTCAATGGAATGAAACAGTGATTGAGTGCATTTAAAATGAAAGGAAAGTCTAGAATTTGACTCTGCATTACCAACAACCAGTTAATATGAGTCAGACCTGCACTTTTACAGATTCCTCCATCTCAGAAAGGATTTTTTTATTTTAAATGACATTTTTAGAATTGTTCACTCAACAACTTTCCAGTGTCACACGAGAATAAAAACCTGCAGTCTAATGAAATAAAATGCTAAGTGCTAAAAACCTGTGATTTTGACTGGAAGTGTGTGCAGCGGAGGAATTGTTTTTCCAGTATTTTCTTTCCTGTATCCATCCTTAGATGCAGAATCGGCCCGGTGTGTTAGGAGATCATGTTAACCACACATTCGTTCCGTATCACTGGAGAATAGCACATTAATAGCACATTAACACAGTTCATTAGATTGCAGAATGTCAGTATAATACCTCAGTGACAGAAACTACAGGGTGCCTAAATGAACTCAGTGGTGCAATGCTGCTAATGTTATTCCTGCCTAAAAAAGCAGAATTATAAAGAAATGTGTGGTAAAAAAACAACAACATCCCTACAGAAGCTGGATTGGTTCATGTGGGGACATACTGTCATGTAAGAAATTTACAGCATGAGACTCTATTGAATTCGTATGACTAGTATATGGGCTGTATCTTGAAAAGATTAGATGAATTTACATCAGGATGTCAAATGCATCACTGGTTCAGTTACTATATGGCACGTAATTAAAAAATCAGCTCCTTGTTTTTTGATTTTGTTCGATTTTAAAGCTTGTTACTGCAACAAAGATTACAGTTTTATGTGTAATTTTTCCTTTCCTTATAACAGTAGTTGGTGTTTAATGGAGGTCTTCATTACAGCAGCGGTTTAAAAAATAACCTTTTAGAGGCCTTTTAGAGTAATTATTCTTCAGCATTAGTCATCCTGGTCATGGAACTTGTGCATTAAAATGGATTCCATTGATGCGGGATGTTGAAGACGGCAAGTAAAGGTGAGGAGAACTGGAAAAAACCTTCTTGAAACCCGAGAGAGTGGTGTGAATGTGAAGGGGCAGCAGGCGCTGCAGGGTTGTGGCAGTGAAGTGGACATGTTTTCTCCCCCCATGTAGAACAGCAGGGGAGTCGCTATCACAGGACTTGGATTGGGTTTGGCGGTTGAATATGGCTCAGAGAAACTGGTGCATCTTTACTGACTGCATCTCAGACCAGAGTGCACCGAGCTGCCAGATTAAAATCTCCACTAAACGCATCTCATGTGGGTTCATAAAACATGATATACACCCAACATTTGTGGTTTTAACACTGCTTATATAAGCAACGTGTCATTATAAGCCTAATAAGGCAGAGGAGATGAAGAGGAGCCTTTATATCTTGGTCTGAGCGAAGTTCCTTTCTCTATTCTGGACTGAGAGTCTCTGAAATGACTAAGAGTGTATGGTGACATCTGTGAACATCTGGGATATGACCTTCCAATCTTGTGCTACTTGTGGCAGTTATTGGAAACTGGATATTGTAGATGTCGAGTCAAATCTATTATATACTATATTATAGGACTTTTTGGGGTAAAACCAGTTCAACTAGCACTTTACACACTCAGCCTATATACAATCATGTAGATGAGAACACATTCAGTATCAGTTTCACTGGCCATTACCATCTGATTTCTGCCTCCCAGTACTGCAGTACTCTTGCCTCTGAGGTACATATTCTCAGTCAGTCTCGGTTATATTTGTCCAGTGATTTGCCTCAGCCTGACTAGCTTTAAATTCCAGTCACATCCTTCTCAAAATCCAGAAATCTTTTTTTTTGCCTAAAAGCTAGCCTCAAATGAACAGACAATGTGCGAATCACTGTCTGCGGTTCGTATCGTTTTGTTCTCTGTTAATTTCACGGCCGCAGGTGTCCTGCGGAGCGCCTGATGAAACCTCATCTTTGATCCTTGTCACGACCGCAGGCGCCGACATGAGATGACTTTTCTGGAGTAGACAGATGAGCTGACGGCTGTCACGTCTCCCACCAGCCAAAACCCTTCTCTGGGAATGGAGCGTGCTGTGCGGAGAGGAGAGGGATGAGTGTGCCAGGGTTGCTGTGGCTTGTGAATGGCGCGGAGCCGTGATGGATAAATCTCTGTATCGCGGCTCTTTAAGCTGGCCTGGGTTTTTGTAGGACCGGGCGACAGATGTGGGGATCGTTAGGCATCTCACGATTCAGCGTGTCATGACACTCGAGGTGCCAGGAAGCGGCCATAAAACATTTTTACCTGCACCATTTATTTTGCCGAATTTGAACGAACCAGGCATGTGATTTAAGGCCAGTTATTTTAGATATTTCACCATCAAATTGGATTGAACAGATTTTTTAACATGCAGCGATATATATGTTCTCTACAGCTATATAGATAAACATATATAACTAGGGGTCGACAGAAGTGTCAGCAGTTGTGCAGCAGTTTTTAGTCTTCACGGCGCAAACAGCGCAAACAGCGCAAATGCGTAATTTGTCACTTCACTCTGTTGTGCCCCGAGACACAGAATGGTTAACATTTTGGTGCGTACCAATCCAGTCATGTAGGTACTCGAGTAAACAAGTACTAGAGCAAAAAAATGTATGTCAACCGTTATACCCAAACATCTTCAGGTACGGAAAAACAGTTATACCACATGATCTTCAATGCCCACCCCAGGTTGGTCTGTTGGTTAGGGGGTTGCTGCTGCAATCAGAAGGTTCTGGGATCGAATCCAGTTACTTTGAGCAAGGTACCATCCCCCCCACACTGCTCTCTGGGCGCTATGCTCCTGGCATTCTGCTGCTTCACTTGGTGAAGGGGTTTAATGAAGAGAAAGAACATAGTTCCCACTGTGGGATGTGTTCACTCATACTTCAAATGGGCCACAAGAGCACAGTCTACTACATGTCTAACTTAATATTTTTACTTAAGCTTTTATTGAGACTTGTGCCTCAAAGTGCTTCAACTGGGTTACAGATTTTCATATGAATAAAAAACAAAGGGGGGCAGGTCAGTTCTGAGCTTGAAACAATCAAATGAAACAATAAAACGCTGCCCTAGAGCTCCTGGTTCTCGACCTTTTCAACAGTATGGCCTATATACCTATCACAGCATGTTGGCAAGGCCCACTCGGCCACATTCGATGATATTAAGTAACCAATTGCAGAACAATGGCGTGTCTCGATTTGAAATTCACGGACCAATCGAAAGGCCCAGTGACTGAGAAACCCAGCCCAAGATTACAGTAATGCTCTGCACACATGAAATAAAAAGCGAATTAAACTTGCTTTTTATTGATATAGGCCCTTCTAGAATGATGTGCTGGCTTAGTCCTACAGAACCTGACAGAATATCAGACTTAGGCCAATTTCTCCCATTTAACACACGCATCTGGTCCAGCCTGGATTTGTTTCCTATTGAATTTTGGAAGTGTGTTTGTTTTTAATGGAATGAAAACACCTACACAGGTTTCCCCTCTCTCACACATTCTCTCTTTACCACTTTCTCTCTCTCTCTCCCTCTTTCTCTCTCTCACTCACATTATGCACAACAAGCCCATCTTACCAGCTGTTCACCATGAATGAAGTGGGAAAAAATGCTAAAAGAGATCCAAAAGAGTCTTCATTGTGAAACTTTTGGATAATTGACACTACCCTAATTATTTTCAGTCTGATACCTTGACACCTTTATATGTATACGTTTGAGCATCTTGTGTTTTAAAGGGGAATTTTGATTTAAACCAAGAAATGTAAGTGTAGAGACTGAGAAATCAGTGTAAAAGCATGTATTTCTTTACATAATCAGACTTTGGAATGCTTTTCTCGATTAACCATATCCTCATAATGATAAGAATACTGGAAAATCCATAGCAGCGGGATATTTCGTTTGTCCTCACAAAGAAACGTGGTGAAACTTTCAGTTCCCATGGTTAAGATCAGGGTTGGTTTTTAGGCAAAGATTTTAGGTGCAGTTCTAATGAAATACAGTATTACACAAATCAGTAAAATGTCTTCACAAGTGTAGTAATACCATTTGTGTTTGTGTGTACATGTTTGTGTGTGTGTGTGTGCGTGTGTGTGTGTGTGTGTGTGTGTGTGTGTGTGTGTATGGGCGTAGTTCCACACCTATACTCTCTCTCCCCTCCTTTTTCCCTTTTTCGTGGAGACACATTCGGGTTTGTACGAGAATAGATGTACAGTTTGCTGCTTCAAAAAAACAGTAAAAATCAATCATTTAAAGTGAAGACTGATTCTCAAAACCACCCGCCAGGGATCGGAACTATTGATCCGCCTGTCCTTAGTGAAAACATCATGACCATCTGATTACACCAGATAAAACACACCACAGTCACCGACAGGGTAGAGCCTGTGAGAATGGTTTCAGCTTTAACAGTAGGGAAAATGGGCACATTTACTGAGGATGCCGTTGTTCTACAACCTGAAGTAAATGTCAATATCAGAACATTTTCGGATATTGACGTTTACTACAGAGTGTTTTCTGCACCGGTTACATCAGTGTCAGCTGCAGCACCTGCTCAGCTTTTAGATAAACAAGTAGACTCACACATTTTCTGTCAATCATCTCGAACACTTAGCAACACATAGCAATAACCTAGTGCCTTGTTTGGTCAGAAGGTCAGAAGATCAGAAGGTTTTGGTTTCCAATCCCAGGACTGCTAGTGGCATCACTGAGGTTCCCTTGAGCAAAGTACTGTCCCCACACATGGCTCAAACTGTACCCAGCTCTCCTTTAAGGTGTTGTATTGATACAGAAACAATTTGGGTGACTATTGACTTCCATTGTAGCAATGTTAGCTTTATAGCTCAAGCACAAACATATCTTGGTTGATAGGCTTCACTTGGAGTAAGTGGAGTAAACTGTGTAAAAATAAAAATAAATTTCACCAAACTATTCCTATATTAGCCATTACCTCTGGGCTGAGTGTCGAGAGAAGAAAGAAAAGTAGCCCTGCAGCAGGTGTTCAGTTACATTTTGGATTCTGTTTATTCAAAAAGCTGTCTGATGATGCCAGAAATTATAATTATAATACTAACACTCATTTTAAAAAGTAAATAAATAACAATAATAATAATAATAATAAAAATACAAAAATTTTTTTTAATGCATTTTATTTATTGGCACCTTTCAAGGTACTCAGGGATAATGATGAACAAACAATAAACTGTGCAGTTCTAGTTTTACAAGGCGACGCAGAAAGGATTTCTGAGGCAGCGAAAGAAAGTATAGTTATAGTTACAATAAAAACAACAATAACATTATAATAATAAGGTTATTATTATTATTATTAGTGTTAGTAGTGGTAGTAGTATTAGTATTGTTAATAATAGGTGCCTTTAAATGTACTCAAGGATACCTCAAACTACATTAATTAAACTTAAGTAAAAATAACCAAATGCATCACATTTTAATCTCTCTCTTGATTGGCATTATTATTTAATCGATGTGAGCAGAGCTGTGCGACCTCTAACCTCGATTTTTATTGGCAGTAAAATTGAGGTTAGAGGTCACAGGAGGGAGGAGGTGGAGCATTTGCTTGATCTCAGCAAAGTGTGATCAAAAGGCCATGTTGAAATATTTGCTTTCGTCTGGAGGCCTCTGGGTCGCGGCCCGTGCTTCTGCTCGCGACCTCAAAGGAAGATCCATATCTCTGCAGGTGTCCTGTAGAAGAACAGCGTGACTGCATTCCTCTCCGCATTGATTTTGCTGCGAAAATGTGCACCTGTTACCTCGGCCCTTTAATCACTGCATATTCAATTGGTATTCATCCCCACACGCAACAGCTTTCCCCGTTTACAGATCACAGCAATTACCGCCAAATCTTGAACATTGTAACTGTTGTCAGAACAGCTTGCTGCAAGATTTCTCTCCTGCCGGTGCTGATAACACCTTAAGCAGAGAAATATTTATTTATCGAGAGTAAGAGAGATAGAAAAATTGAATTTCAGCTAATTAGGAGAACATGTTTACATCTTAGGTTCTACACAGTCTCCAGAGTGCTGCAGCCGTATTTTAGTGAGGTCCAACAAAATGCCACAAATATCCATGTCCACAATTCCAAGACTGCATAATTGACCTGGATTCCTCTTTGTGGGTAACAGGGCCCTCCCTTTCCCCTCTCAGCTCAATTCTAGCCAACAGGGGAGTGTCTGTTCACTGACATAGCAGAATTAATTGGTGTTCTCCATCGAGAGCCAGTTGGAGCGTCTTCATAAAGTGACACACCTTCATTCCATCAAATTCCACTGTGGTTTTCCACAGAACTAAGTAGTGTCAGGATTTTGACACTGATAGGGACTCCAAAGTGATAACTGCCATCATTGGCATCTTTCATACACTGAATGGTCAAATGTATTAGGACGCCTGACCATTCCACCAACAGGGACGTTAATGACTTTGCATTGAAAGAGATGGACTTCCCCCCCCCTTCCACTCTTCTTGGAAGGCTTTCCACGTGATTTTAACGTTTCTTTGGGAATTTGTGTCCATTCATTCTGTAGAGACTTTCTGAGGTCAGACGCTGATGTTGGACGAGAAGGTCTGGATCTCAATCTGCTTTCCAGGTCGTATTAAAGGTGCTGGATGGGGTATGGAGCTATTTTGTACACTGGGACACAGTTGCAGGAATAGAAAAGATTCTTCCTCAAACTGGGTCCACTGGCGTTGTCTAAAATGTCTTGCTTTGCTGAAGCATTAAGATTTCCTAAACCCTGACAAACAGGTGTCCCACTACTTTTGTATGTAGTACAGACGGGGGGAACCTACAGGCTGGTACTGTCGTCCACATAAACAACAATTAATCACAGAACACAAGTTAATCTTTGTTTTAATTTGTAACCTGACTGAAACATTAAAGGCAGGTACTATTGTCTTTCCAAACCATCAGTCTAGAAATCTGTATTTCAATCTATACATAAAAATACTGCTAACTAAATCTACATCATAAATACAAGGATGGGGTATCGCGGTACTTTGTGAGTATTGGTACGCCGCGCAACACTAGTCTCTTACTGAATCAACCCCAAATGCGACGTGTTAATTATTTTTTAGCACAGAATTGTTATTATAAAATAACAATTCTACTATAAAGTAATGTCTACTTTCACACAACACAACTACTGCACTGAGCTTTGAGCAGATATATATTCAGCTAATCACCCATCAGTAAAAAAAGGAGCAAAGCCAATCCTATAACAATACTAGGTCAGTAAGGACCTGCAGTAGAGAAACTGAAGTTTTAAAGATTTGTGTTCCAAACACAGAGAGAAAACAGTGGTTTGATTATTGCTAAGGACAGTTCAGTAGTCACTGGATATTGGTCCCCAGTTCTATGCTCTTGGAAGAACCTATCAATCGGTTTTGGAGTCTTTAATATAGAACCACTGCCTAAGAATACCCATTAGAAAGGTGTAAATGTGCTGTATTACGCTACTGGATGTGATTGAAATATTTATGGTTATTACATTATAACATTGCTATTGACATTCTGACTTCATTGTTTTCCTCACATGGAGCCAGATCCCAGGTTTGCTGCGAAATTCGGTGGCCCACTTACGGTTGAGGAGTGTGCACGATGGGGAAAATGAGAAAGCTTGAGTAATCGGAGGTGTGGCGTAACAGCGTGTGAAGACAGTCAGATGCGTGTGTCTCACGCTCATTGCGTGAGAGTTGGCAGCCCTGACACTATAATACATACTGAGCCCCTCAGAATGGCCTGGGAGCATTCAGAGGTCTTTGAAAGCTGATTGGAATATTTGGCAAATGGCGCACATCCTGATTAGAGTGGTTTAGTTAAATCCAGAAACTTTGCTTGCGCTGATTTCTAATTCTTCCACAGAACAAGTCGTCCATGTGACTCAACTTCTAGCTGTGAACCCCAAAGCTGCTGAGGTGCTGAGAAGTTCTGGCTGTTCCAAGTAGAACATGGCACATTTTCCTCCTTTTTCACTTTCATAACCTCTTTTCACTTTCCCCACTTCCATGGCCGACTACGTCTCCTGGCCAAAAGCTTGTACATAGGTGCTCGTTGTGTACTGCTTCTAAAATAAAAGGTATCACAAAGGAGTTCATCCCATCTCAGCTGCAGTAACAGCCTCTGCTCTTCTGCTAAGCCTGGAGAGGTTGAAATGTGAAGATTTGTGCATTCAGCCACAGTGGGGGTCAGTGAGGTCAGGTACAGATGATGGATCATTATTTCTGGATCACAAAAGCCACTCCATTTCATCCAGAAGGTATTGGATGGAGCTCCATCAGTCCAGAGACCAGAGTCTCGCTGCTCCACAGCTTATTCATAGTGATTTGTAGCCCTTTATCTGTTTCTTAGCATTGTGCCAGTGCTTTGTGAGCCTATTCTCATGTGTGGCTCCCATTCTATTGGCTGCGCTTTTCCATGGAGATGATATTGCTGTGTGTGCCTGTGTCAGAAATAGAGGCACCTTCAAGTAGCAAATTAGAAAAGCTGCAACACAATGAGCCAAGAAAGACTTTATTATGGAGAACTGACAAAACCGATTCATGTTTGTCTGGAAAGATGAAGATATACATCTTTGTTGTTGCAGTGTTTTCCCATTGATGGCACTGATTCCTTTATCTGCTTTTTCAGATTTGAGTAAATGCACTGCTACAGTTCCAATGGTCACCAGATTAAACTGGGACTCAGGAGGTTTAAACCTTATCCTGCGGAAGCTAGAACAGTGGACGGGGGTCTCAAGTTCCTGTCCCCTTTACACACAAAGACTTTGCTTAATTAGTGGGGTTGCCTGGCAACCCACATCCCATCTACATCAAAGCCAGCAGCGAAATAATAGGTGACTTGATTCAGAGCTTTTCACTGGCTTCCTGTCGCTGGTGCTGCGGTTCCATTAAAGCTCTTCAGCGTGGCTTTTAAACATCCGGAGCATAAAAACTGTCCACAGTGCTGAATCATACCTGAGCGCGCTTCCCGTTTGTTTCGTGCTTTGCGATTTTGACCTCATGTGTTTGTTCCCTCACTTTCGTGAGCTGTTTTGGGGGAATGAAGCAATGCTCACCCACAATGTGACTGGCTGCTCACTCTGACGCAGTTGCTAAAGCTGGATCACAGCAAATCAGGTTTATTTTACTAAGTGTTGAGATGCCATTAAAGCCTAATTGGCACCAGACTCACGTTCAGAAACATGGTGACGTTTTTTAAAATTGTGTTCACACCATGTGTGTTGTTTGTTGTGTTGATATAATACTGTGTTTACATTATATTGTTGTAAATGTGTGAGAAACAGATTACAGTGCAAATGCAGTGTTGGAGAATGGATGTTGGATGGATACAGGCATTCTGTTGCAAACCCAACTTCAGCAAAAAGCCCTGCAAATAGTATAGGACCCTCTGGAGCTGAGGAGCAGTGGAACTGGAGTGAAGAAGCTCCACTGACCAGCCACTGTTATCCATGTCTTTTCCTACTATTTTACAATGCCCTGTCTATTTCTCCTGTTTTCTTGTGTATGTCCTTGTTTACATTCTCCATGTGCCTTTGTTTATGTGTCTGTATTCCATGTGAGTCCGTACTGGTCTAAGCCCCGCCCCATGATGTTCTGTTCAGCTGTGTCTTGTCCCTGCCTCCTTCCCTGCCCAGGTGTTTCTCTATTTATTTAATTTATATCTGTGTTGTTTCTCATTTTGTCTCCAACATTTTTATGGATCTTGCGACTACATCCTGCCTGTCTGGACCCGTCGTCCTCACATCCACACTGATATTGCTGATAACAGACAGTCCGCTGCTTCTGCAAGAGATCAAAATTAGTGCTGTCAAGCGATTCAAATTTTTGATCTAATTAATTACATGGTGTTGTGATTAATTAATCTAATTTATCGCATTTAATCGCACATACATACAGATGTTAAGAGAAGCATTTTTTTCCCATTTATTATTGAATACAAGCCTCTAACTTAGGCTACAATGGTCATGATATTTTTATCACTGACTGAACCAAACCTCTTATTCTGAAATGGGTTACTGTCATGGATCTCTCCGCAAGGTTTAGGGAAGGGGAGGATGCACTCGGCTGGTGATACTTTGTTTTAATGAAACTTTGTTTCAGTGTTCAAATAAACACAAGACAGACAAACACACAGACTGGACCCGTGCTCCTCAAACGAACAAAAGAAACAAGAGAGCTTCAGCCTCTCATGTCGAGCCAGGGGGAGGAACCGAGGAGTCAGGGTTTATGGAGAAACGGGAGGAACACGGGTCTGTGAACAAAAGAGAATGCACATTAATCAGATTCAAGCAGTACCTCTCTAAAGCTTTACCAACAAGCATGAGAGGACAGACAAACAAGCAAGCTAAGCCACTAGGCTGAGAAGGGTTTGTACAAACAAGCACGCAAACAAAAAAGACCACTGCCACCAAGATCTCTTCACGAGTTGGTGCAGGACAAGATACAAGAGATGAACAGACTAAGACAGACTCAGGGAGAAACGGGACCGGCTAAAGTAGGGAAGTAGGCTAAAGTAGGGAAACCAAACAAGACACAGGTGAGACGAGAGGAAATGAGGAGCAGGTGAAAGTAATAGAAGGGGAATTGTACAAACCAAGGAGACACACTAGGAAGGGAGCAAGGTGACCTATGTAGGGTGGACAAAAGTAAAAGGACGAACGGGACTGCAAGAGGGGAAAGGAAAGGGAAACCTAGTACTCTGGGGTCTGGGATCAAGACAGACAAGACGGAGACGCGGACGAGGTGGCCATCACAGTTACAGTGTATGACAGTTGTAGGTTTTGATACACTTCCTCGTTTCTCAAATAAACCCAGCCACCATTATCATCGCTATTTCCAGCCCTATTCAGACCCAGATCACCCTGCTGCCTCTCCCACATCTCCCAGCTCTTTCACTCACACTACGGCCGTGTAGCGCTGATTCTCCGCCCCTCTGGAGGTCTGGGTAGAGAGAGTTAAATGCTACGGCTAATTCCAGCCCAGTTCCACCCCCTCTCTCTCCTGCTGCCTCTAGCTCGACCAATACCTCTCCTACACTGCGATTCACCACCGCTACCCACTTTCTCGATGGGCAAAGTGTTGAAGTGTTGAGTGATCACTCTCTCCTTGCACGGCCGCACAGCTGCGCTCAAGATTGAACCGGGAGACGCACAAGCGTCTTTTCCAAAAGGCAAAGATTCTCCTTCAGAATCGGCAAACACATTCACAAGATATCACATGAAAACTTTTTATAAGCCATTTTGGCTTTTTTTTCTTCCAAATCTCATACGCTTCCCCGCGTGCTGTGAACTGAACTGTGCTCTCTGGCTGCTTACGCAGCAGTGATTTGGGACTCGGGAAGATTTTTGGTCTTGAATTGAAGTACCACATGTCTGCCAACTAGTGGCAGAGCTTAAAGCGTTAATTGCGTTAAAAATATTAACACATTATTTTTTTCTGTGATTAATTAATCTAATTAATGCGTTAAGTTCCCAGCCCTAATCAAAATCTAACTGGATAAGAATATAAGAAAAATTTAGGATATTAGCCTTATCATCTTTGAATTTTGAAAGTAATGCTGGATGCTTTCGGGCACATAATGTGTCTTCATATTTACAGACATGACCTGAAAAAGAGGGTTGTGTGCTATAACCACAGGCATGATGGTGGCATTAGCAGGTGCCCGGCAGGTCTGTAGACACAGGAGCGGCTGTCTGGCCAGCTGCGACCCCACTGAAGGACATTAGAGCTCTTCCAAAGTGAAGCCCTGCATAAGAGGCCCCATCTGGATAGGGCTACACACTCCGTGGCTCAGGGGCCACCTCTGTCTGTCCATCACCCTCCCGCAGCGTGATAATCAATCATCTCTCTCTGGAGGAGCCCAGCAAGGAGGCTCCTAATTATAGCTCAAGTAGTGGAGACTAGAGCACTCATGGAGGATGTGACAAGTAGTATAATAGTGCTCTTATTTTTTTTATTTTAACACTGCTATTGGAAAATATAACATGGCGCAGAATGACTGAAGCTTCATATGTGGGATCAGTACTCTTTTCACTCCACAGGAACTGGACAAACAAAATATTTTGCTTGTCATTGAGAAGCCCAAGGTTTGTAGAGTGAATGACAGAATGAACCTCACCACTCTCAGTGTAGAATGTCGCATGTACAAATTATAAATCACAAAATATAATTCACAAAATGTAATATAATTCACAAAATATAATATCATTCACAAAATATAATTCACAAAATATAATATCATTCACAAAATATAATATCATTCACAAAATATAATATCATTCACAAAATAAAACTCACAAAATATAATATCATTCACAAAATATAATATCATTCACAAAATATAATATCATTCACAAAATAAAACTCACAAAATATAATATCATTCACAAAATATAAATATGCAACACCGGCCTGCTCTGGCGTTTCAGTCATCCACTAATGCAAAACTTCCCTTTCAAGATTCAAGAAGGACTGGAAAGCAATGGTATCAGACCTTTGTAGTTTTAAAGTATTTTTTATTCTCATTTTACACTAAATGTAAAATAATTTGTAATGTTGACACTGTTATGATAAACGGGGCACTAGAAAGGCATTAAAATCAATTTATACTGAAGGTTAACTTTTTTTTTTCTCTCCTGTATAGTTACTTTTTTGATCCAAGGGACAGTTCTGCTATATTAAAATAATATTTAATTTGCTGCAACAGTTCGTGAAGGCACAATCTGATTGGGTGAGAAACATTGCAGCCGCAGCACTTTTTCTCCATAACTAATCCACTAAATTTACTGAATGTTGTGAATTTACTGAAAGCAGTTGTTATGTAACAATTTGATTTACAGTAACTGATGCTAGTTGTCTACTTTAATACATACAAAAATAAACAAATAGACACATTCGGTAGCTTCAGTTGGATCATTTTCTTCTGCAGGCTGATTGGTCAGATGCTGAAGAAGAGTGTGACAGCAGGCCTATATCTAATCCCATCATTGCTCTTATTTGAGCTTGCTTGTCAGAAGCTCCAGAACAGCCTGGAACCAAAATGACATTTAGGCTAATCTAGCAAACAGTAAAGAAACTAAGGGGGAATTTATTCAGATTCAGATTCAGGTTTTATTGTCACATACAGTTTCATACATGTTACGACATGCAGGGAAATGCTTCTTGCACTGTCCGACCTTAAAACAGTAAAAACAGTACAAAACTCCCAAAAAACAACAGAAAACAGTAAAAAAAAAACTATAGAAATGGTATGATAGTAAGGGGGTAAAGATGGTAAAGATAAAGTGCAGAATATTGATATTGTAAGAATGTAATGGAAAACGCTTCTGTTTCTCTGGCGCAAGTAACTTCTGGTTTGAAAAACATTTCGTATTGTGTTCAGGGCTGTGAACCAACTACAGACACAATGTTAGCTGGTCACCTAATGGTTTAGGCACTTGGGAGTTGCTCCTGCAAGCAGAAGGTTGTGGGTTCAAATCTCAGGACTGCCAGTGACACCGATAAGGTTCCCTTGAGCAAGGTACTGCACCTGATTCTCATGGTGAATGGGTTCAATACAGAGAAAGAATGTCACATTGTTCACACAGTGTGCTGTGCAGTGGTGTTCACCTCTGACTATAAGGGACCACTTTACTTTCTTTGCCCTCTTGTGTTCGGTTACATAAATTAAATTGACGTTTACCGAACACTGCAAAATTTTAACTATGTTCAAACAATATGTTCAGATGTATCCAGGCATCCCTTCTAATTAATACATTCAGATTCCCCATGTTGTACATACACAGCTTAGCCTGAGCTGAATGTTGTCTATTACCCAAATTATATATGCTGATTGGTGGTTCAGTGGTGGCCCACTGTCATAAATGGATGAGTTCAACTTTCAGTTTCAGCTTTATTGTCATATGCAAGTTAGCACAGGGACAACATTGCAATGTGATGAACGAGAAAAGACAAGTCACTCTGGATTATAGCAAATAAAGCAATATAAAGTTAAAGAGTAAATGATGTACTAAAAATAAAGCACCATACATTTCCAAGTAGAGAGAAAAAAAATAAAA
>JBBMFX010000148.1:2376885-2403676 GCA_037832545.1 Rhabdalestes septentrionalis | reverse complement strand
TGTGTGTGTCTGAAAGATGTGTAATTCTGTAGCATTTGCTGCACACACACACACACACACACACACACACACACACACATGGTTCCAGCACTGAGACATACACTTGTGTGTTGCCAAAGTATTTCCTCAGGCATTTGGACAGCAGTCCAGCTCCAGCAGTGTGAGGGTCAGTCACAGCTCTTACTGTAAAACCTCCAGCTGCAGTGTGCGCAACCCTGGAGCTGCTTTTACTGTCTTTTACACTCAAACCATTTTAAATTTTTGTTGTAATTCCACAGAAATTGTAGCTCTATTGTAAATGACTGTCACCCTGAGCGTTCTAACTAAAGGTTGATTGATTGAAAAAAACATTCTTCACATCAAAAGTTTATGATTTAATCCCATAAACCTGTAGGTGTTTAGTTCTTAAACGTTTTATTAAGTAGCTACGGTAAACTGTTAACTAGCTATAACAGGTACCTGCCACCGGCTTCTACACTCTTAATGCAGCTTTCCATCAAAAATGATATTAAAACTATTCGAAAACGAGGCCTCTGTCATCAGGCAATGCATGCAAAACCATTTTATGTCAAAACTTTTCTGTGAGAGAACTTTTAAAGCCTTTAGGCTCTTCAGAGGTCTGGTTCCTATTACCACCACTAAGTATCTCTTCAGTCGAGTGTTTCACATTAAACCAGCGTGAATGACCTTGTTTACACTCTTAATGAGTGAAATATGCTGAAATCTTGAGAAATCGATGGAATTCCCCAGTAAAACTACATAGTCGTGTTGCATTGTTTTCCAAGCAATTACTAACTAATAGGGCTTTGGATATAATAAGCCTGGGCTTGATTCGGGATTACATGTCCAACATACTTGAACAGAAATGAGTTTTTATACTATTCCAGACTGCTGTGGCTGTGTGGTGAAGTTAGATTTAAGCCGTGAGGGCGAAAGAAGACCAAGACAAAAAAAAAACCATCAGACCCGCTTTCTGAGATGTGAATGTAGGAGAGTGGTCCGAGGAAGCTGTTTTGTAACTGTGTTTAAATATTTGATGTTGAGTATTTTCCCTTAGTGGGAGATCCAGGAGATAGCATGCACCACTGAACTTGCTCTGGGCTCTAACTTTTGGAGCGAGCACATTGTTCAGAATCAAGGCAAATATTGGTTCCCTCCAAGCTTGCAGACACTTCGCCCTGCATCCCTCTCACCCTGAAGCCTGCTAATCTGCTAGAAACTGCCTGCAGACCACCGGGAACGGCCCAAGAATGCAAGGACCATCCCCCAATGTACACTACACCCAAAACGGCACTATCACATGCATTGTCCGAGCCATCGGCTCATGCATGAGTATCAGCGAGGGACAGGACTGGAATACCAGAGATTATTGGGACTATAGGGGGACAGAGAGGGACATTCAAATGTGTACTTCATTTCATTTAATCTAATTTGGTCTAATTCGATTTAGTCATATAGGACAGTGACTGATATGGGAGTATGGAGACATGATGAAAGAGGTTTGTGAGGCTTTACTGCTTCAGAGCCTCCTGGAGTTCGGAACTGAGGGTCACACAAGCATTTGTGCTAATGAGTTTTAATTTGTGTGTTTATATATATAATGTGTTACAGCATGGGTGCATTCATTTGTGGTCTTGGGTTGGCGGGAGGCAAAGAGAACGAGCTGAGGGCCAAAGCATCATGTAAAGAGGATAGTAAGGTTTTAAACATGTATTTAACACAAATATACAAAAAATTATTTAAAACGGGAACAAGTTTAGTACAGTTTATACAAATTATAGATATGTTTGATCTCTTAGTGAGTAAGGGGATGGGGTTAGGGTAAGTCACCTGAAGAGAATAGTTTGGCGGAAAATCAGATTTATCTAGATTTTAACCAAAATCAGCCACGACATGTTGGTGTCCAGATCTACGGGCTCCAAAGCTACAAGACTAATGTTGCTAAAACATTTCTACCCCATTGATTATCTTGAATAAATATATATGTAGTTTATAAAGTGCTCAAGGGTTCTTTACAGGATCAAGACAAATAAAGGAAGGATATCAAGTAACTAAATATAAAAACAGGAAACGGAGGATAAAAACTACGTACAGGGTAAGAGAGAATGGATAAGTACAGTATTTCAAAATATTGTGATCATGTAGGTCAGCGTTTTCCTACCTTTTCCAGCTGAAGGGCGGTGGTGGTAGAGACATCAGTTCTGTTTTGTTTTGTAACTGCCAACATTTGTTAACATTTAACCAAGTGTAGTATTAAATATGACAGATGTCATTGTTGTATTTGCACAAATCAAACATCCCAAGCTGGTTAATTACATTACATTCATTTGACAGACACTTTTATCCAAAGCGATCTGAGGGAAGATAAGATAAACCTTTATTAGTCTCGCAAGTGAGGAATTTACATCGTTACAGCAGAAAGTGGACAAAACAAAGGTAAGAGCATAAAAAGTATAATATACAAAGTACACAAATAAAACAAAAATGTAAAATAGAAGTTTGTGTAGCATATAAGTATTTATTTTAATATAAAAATAAAATGTATTCATGCATTATATAACCAAAGAGAATAAAACACTCAGGGTTCAGGAGCGTGTGAGAAACAGATGAGAGTTCAAAGTGCTACAGATGGTTAGCGGTTAGGGTGCTGGCCCTGCAATAAAAAGGTTAGGGGGTTCGAATCCCAACTGCTAGTGGCACCACTGAGGTCTCTACGAGCTGCTCCCCGGGTGCCTCTCGCTGGGGCAGCCCCCTGTTTCACTTGGTGAATGGGTTAAATGCAGAGAAAGAATTTCACATTGTGCTCTGGTGTGTTCATGCATGACTATAGAGGTAAAAAAAAAAAAAGACATTTATGTAGGAGTAGTGAATAAAATGGATGGGTGCATCTGGAGAGGAGGTTCACTCTGAACAGGCTCCAGGATTCCGCGGCGCTGGTGGTCTTTGTAGCTCATTCCACAAAAATTAACAGGTCTGGCAAAATGCTACGTAGATACATTTACATGTTCAGTGCAAGTCAGTGTAAAGCCTTTCTCTTTCAGCCATACTGAAGTGTGTGGAAAGAGAAAAATAAGCATAAAACAAATCAATACAGATGCAGTGGTGAGGTTTCATGTGCACTGGAAATGAACCCATTACTTACAAGTACACACATAAACCTGTGGAGCCAGACTTTATAAAGTGGAGGCAGACCTTCCTACTCGTCCTTTCCAAAGCTATCATCAAGCATTTGATAGACAATCTGGATGCTTTCTGACTTTTCATGTATTTTACTTGTGTGGCTTGTGACACATTATGACATACTGTTGTCTATAGAAAACAGTGAAAATATGTCGATTAGTTAAAAACAGTAATAGCCATCTTGATGTCTAAATTGTATCTGTAATAAAAATCAGAGTCAGACAACTTTATTGATCCCTTTCTGCTTTTGCTACGACTACACAGACGCACAGAGACAATAACAGTATAAATTATATGATAATTGTTGATATATGACCCAATACAGTCACTTCCATTACTTGTGCTTCCGTATAATCTACCAGCCTATTCTTTAGCAGGCTATTCCTTTAAAAGCTGTGCGAGTCTGATGATGCTGAAGTGGTCTTGCTGGGTGGTCTGCGTTCAGTAGTCAGAGGGTCTGAACCCCGTCGGCGGGGAGCACATTATCACCCCTGATGTGATCTAGGAGCACTCGAGTGCTGGCAGGTTGAGGTGAGAGGTGAAGGAGCTGAGGAGAGATTTAAAGGGCAGAATTTAGAAGATCGCCCTCCTCCTCCTCCTCCTCCTCCTCTCAGGGCACATTCTCCTGCATCAGATTGGGAGTTCACAGATCACAGCTGAGAAAGACTCAGGACTGAAGCATCTGCCCCGCTTCCCCAGCCACAGTCTGACAGTCCATTAAGTGGCTCCAGGGAGACTGACCGGCAGCCCATTGCTTCACATGGTGAAAGGGTTAATAGCAGGGACAGAATTTCACCTTGTTTACTGTGCGGTAGTGTCTTCATGTGTGACTTTAAGGAGCTCAGGAAAAAAAATAAAAACATGTAGGTCATGGGCCCTAAACTAAACAAATCTGCCTATCCAGTACACCTGTACAACACAATTACATAATAAACAGTCTTGTCCTGTAGCTGTCAGGTGGGGAACATTAATGACTAAATGGGGAATGTGTGTGAGAGAGAGGATGTGTGACTGTGTTCAGTGACTGAGGACAGTCTGAGGTCACTCCTAGTTTATAAAAGCATCGTAACAAGTTTTATGAAGTAGCTTTGTCCAGCTAAAAGTGAGTCAACCCCCAAAGAGCAGCTTCAGAGGGTGAAGAACGGGACGGCCGGGAACAAAGTGAGCGAGGGATGAGTTCACCGCCACAGGAAACTGGAGAAGGAAGAAGGAATCGTGACGCAAAAGAATGAGTGCGTTTCCTGTGTGGCATTCTTCTGCTTCCGGATTTCCATGAAAGCAAGAGGGAGAGAGAGAGAGGGGGAGAGAGATGGAGAGACAGAGACAAAGAAAGAGAGGGAGAGAGGGAGGTGGAGACAGAGATAGTGAGGTGGACCATTTGAAGAATGATAAACAAAGATGGTAAATTAGAAAATGGAATAAACCAAAGGTTTAGTATTGTGAAGCGGAAGAGCAAGACAGGAAGACCAATGGACAGAGTGTGAGAGAAGGAGAAAAGTTGAAAGAAGGAGGGAGGGAGAGAGAGAAGAAGAGAGAGATACAGAATGAGAGGGAGAGAGAAAGAGAGAGGGACAGAGTGTGTGAGAAAGAGGAGAGGGAGAGAGTGTGAGAAAGAGAGAGAGAGAGAAGGTGAGGGAAAGAAGGAGATGAGAGTGTGAGAGAAAGAGGGAGAAAGGAGATGGAGAGAGTGTGAGAGAGAAGGAGCGGGAGGGACAAAGAGGAGATGGAAAAAGAGAGATACAGAAGGAGAGGGAGAGAGAAAGAGAGAGAGACAGAGTGTGTGAGAGAGAGAGGAGAGGGAGAGAGTGAGAAAGAGAGAAGGAGCGGGAGAGAGAGAGAAGGAGAAAGAGGGAGTGGGAGGGAGAAAGGAGATGGAAAGTGTGAGAGAGAGAGAGAGAGAGAAAGAGCGGGAGGGAGAAAGAAGAGATGGGGAGAGAGAGAGAGAGAGAGAGAGAAGGAGCGGGAGGGAGAAAGAAGAGATGGAGAGAGAGAGAGAGAGAGAGAGAGAGAAGGAGCGGGAGGGAGAAAGAAGAGATGGAGAGAGAGAGAGAGGGAAGGAGAGGGAGAGAGCGTCCTCTGATCCTGGGTAGATTCGCTCACACAGCAGCCATTTCCTTTTCCTCCCATTATTTCAACATCATCTTTCTAGCCTGAGGAATGCCTGCACCCACCAGGGTGTATGTGGGAGTTTGTGTGTGTGTAGGTCTGTGATGATGTCACGCCGTCCCATCCGAGCCCTAAACCCAGCATGCAGCCGCCTCCCCCTGTTCCTGCCCACAGAGGACCACGCCTCAGGGCTCGCATTCCTGGATTCAGTCTCGTTTCCCTGATGCTCCAGATAGCACGGGCGTCTCTGTCAGTTCCGCCAAGCCAAGCGGAGGCCGGCTTCAGCTACGCCAGCAAAAACCTGCACCACCCAAAACCCTCTCCCTGTTATCACACCTTTACGTGACAGTTCAGTGAAAAACAGTGTGTATTCATTTGAATGAGAATTTTGGTCAAAACAGCTTTTTAAATCCCACCCCCTCTTCTGTGTTTTGTTTACATTTTACATTTACATTTAGAGTTTTCTATTTGTTTTCTTTATTTTTATGCTGCCATAAAGAGCTACTGAACCATTTTCATTGTTCCTGCCGCAGTGACCATAAAAACAATTCTATATAACAGCTCTCTTCAAACTGGTCCTCAGGACGCCCTAGAAGGTCCAGATCTTAGCTCTGGTATGCAGTGGGAGACGGTTAGAGCAAATATTAGGACAATTCTGTGGGCCCAGGTATAGAAAAGTAGGCAAAAAAAACATATTATACCTTAAAAGCAACCTAGACAGCCTGATTAGATATTTTTCCACCATAGGGAGTGATGAAATAACTGACATTTTGACAGAAGCCCCTCTTCCTTCCAATCTAAAGTCTTGTTATACCTTATTAAATCTTAGTCTATCCTATTATATAATGTGTCCCATCTCAACCATTTGTCTGCTGTGGTGAAGTTTTCACACTCCACCACCACCCAATCTCCTCCCTGTTCCTCAGATCTGTTTATTAAAAGAGGTCGGGCCTTCTAGCCCAAACCAGAAACCACCCACAAATCCATGTTCTCAGCATTTTCTCTCTTCCTTCAGTCTTTTCTCACTCTACACTCATATGTTGAAGGAAAGGTCTGGACTCACAGGGCACATCCTGGTTGATTGACTACATTTGAGACAAGGGGGGGATTGTGTACATTAGATTTCCCACTGAGAACTCATGAATCATCACGGAGGAAGCCTGACACGCCTGAATGTAGAGCGATTCAATTAGTCCAGGCTGGTATTTGACTTTGGAGGAATCTGTGTTACAGTGAGCCCCTCTGACTCACTTTTGTATTGCCCCTGTTATAAGAGAGAACTGTATGTCCTGAATTGCTCTCTAACAGAGTCACCAGGAATTTAAAGGCCTTTCCCATGTGTCACATCCCTTATATCCGGCCTAGAATGACCGATAGCCCTTCGCCACATTGGCTTTTCATGGTCTCTGCAGTCAAACGTTCGTCCTCGCAATTGTGATCTCAAATCTCAGGCAAATAGTATATTCCCATTTGAAGGTAATATGCATAAACATACATTTAATATTAAATCCTGTTCAATTAAAGGGAGCACATAGACAGCATAGAGATGCAGACTGTAAAATGAATAGCTGAAGATGGAAGTGGCTCTTAGAAATGGCATGAAAACATTCTGGGAAAGAAGAAAGGTTCTATTTTTAGTATGAAGTATTACCTTTGAGTATGAAACTCTCAGTGTTACCGCAAAATATTTTCTTAACTGGATTGTTTTGTTTTCATTTTGCTGAAAGCTTGTGGTTTCGCATTAAAATGTCGCTTTTTTTGCATGCAAGTCTTCACTGGGACATTCACACACGCCACCCATTCAGAGTCCTCACGTCTCGGCGATTGTCTGGAGCAGCAGAGAGCTCTCCCTGTCTGGAGTGCGTCTGGAGGTTTCAGGCCAGGCTGGATTAGGGCTGTTATCACCCTTTTAAGAGCAGATTTCACCTGGAATTTGCACATTCCTTCAGGACAATGCGGAGGTGTGAGGTTCTGATTAGGACACTCTGTGTCTGAGGAATCTCACCAGCAGTCTTCAAAGCCTCCTCCTATCACACAGGTCCAGTTGGACGTGCCTGGGCTGTTTTCATTCGCAGTTAGAATGAGCCATTAGCACACTTTGGGCCCGTAACTGGTTTAGTATTGGTTTTGCCTTTGGCTTACAAAGCTAATTGGGTGAGGCTTCCTGTTGGTTGTTGTTTATTTAGTTGCTCTGAGATTCTTGGCCAAAATATACTGATATACAACAACGAACCTTTAAATATTTTAACTGTAATGCACATAACATGACACATTTTAATTTAAAGTAATACAAGTGCATTGTCCATGAAATTTCAAAAGATATATATATATATATAAATACGTTTTTAAATGACATATTTCCGTGAGGTACACACAGTTTGTCAGTTTGTGAGTTTTAAAAGTACTCTAAATTCACTTTCTCGTGGTAAAGAGACATTTCTGTACCTATTTATAGCTTTATAAAGTCAGCCAGGTCTTTTTTAATTGGAAAAAAATAAGGACTGTACAGCATTGTAACTCTACATATATTACAGTTATAAGCCCTAACTAATATGAGTTTAGCAGTACACTCAGTCCAACATTCGAAGGATGTACTGTTGCACCTCCACTAAATAAAATCCTGAAGACGCCCCAGTGATGCTTCTAATACCCAAAAAACTGTCGTTTGGTACCTTTGTCTCTGAGATTGTAGGAATGTTTAGTAATGCCCGAAGTCTTAAGTGCCATTAATTAATGCCGGTGGCGTCTGTATGTTGCCAGAGAGGCTATTTAGCCTATAGTATGTCTTAGGAAAGTTTTATGCTTGTACGAATTACCTTTTAAGTAAATGTTTGATAGGTTATATCTGAGGTATGAGTGGATCTCTGTGATATATCTAGAACTCGTGCTTTTAGAGCTACAGTAAATTCCTTCAAGAAGATTCATAGATCCACCAAGACTCCTGTGGGCGACACTGTTAGCATTCCTGCAGTGTTAGTGCTGTCACACATGAGGGAACAAGAAGAGATACTTTCTTTTCTGAAGAAAGAGTGATGTGAAGCGATAAAAAGAGGAGCATAAGGGGAGAAAGTAGGGCGAAATATGAAGCACACTCCAGAAAATTGGTTCTGTAGAGCCAAAGAAAAGCCACCTTTGGTTCTTTAATCAATCTATCAGAGAGTTCTTTCTATGGAGCCATGCTTGTAAATGGGATCTGGGCGGGCCAGGGGGCCTTTTTGAAGATTAAAGAAGCTCCACATTATTCAAAAAAAATTTTTTTCCTGGTATTCTGCATCCAAGCTGAGAACTGAAGTAGAAGGCATGATGAATGTGCCCTTATTGGATCCAGATCGCACCATACCATGTCTTGAAACATCAACTTGCAGTTTTTGACAGAGGGGGAAAAAAGCGTTGAAAGAAAAGCAAAGCTAGAGTGTGTGAGAACGGCTGGCAGTGGAGGTGGTGGGGTGGGGTGGGGTGGGGTTGGAGGGGGGGAGGAAAAGGAAGCCCCATTCAGAAGAAGAGAGTAGCAATGGACAGCTGAAAAAAAGAGGGGAGGGGGAGCTGGGATGGGGTGGTCCCACACGGGGCCTGTGTGTGTGTGTGTGTGTCAGTATGTGTTGAAATGAGTGTGTTGCCCTCCTCCTCTGCTCATTGTAACCCAGAAACGGAGAGGAGGAGAAGCTTGGCCTCGATGAGGGTTCACAAGTGAGAGAGTGAGGAACGCAGCGTGAAGGACCAGCAGTCACTGAGAAAGACTTATACACTCAACAGACCAGCTTCTACTGCAGGGAAGTCTAATCAGCATCTCTGCCGCAGACAGTAACTCGCGACTCGGGCCTTTTGATTCAAACTTGGTTTGAAGAAACTTGCTTGGAACCAAATGCTTGGGACAATAACTTTAACAGGTAAGGTTTATCTCTGGGCTCTCTCGCTGGTTGCATTTCAGTTGCTGGTGTTTGTTAAAGAAGTTTATGAATGACCTCAGGGGTGTGTTTGAAAAACTTATGAGCCTGATTAAGACTGTAAAGTACTTGTGAAGTGTAAAATTTCGCTGTTTAATGGTGCAGTGTAGTCTTTTTTGTGTGTTTTTCATGAATTTCATTAAGTTAGGGTGAGTGGACTTTATTTCAGACTTGTAGTTTCTTTCAGAGTGTGATGATGCTCAGCCAGTAGTTTGGTTTCTTCAAGGGCGTGGTTGTCCACAAGGCTTTAGACCAGTGCATCACTGGACTGCCTCATCTTTCAGGGTTATTTTAACTGGAGCTTATTTCATGGATTCTCTCCTCTGTTAGCATCCCTGTTTTTTAAGTATTTCATTCGAATCCACTATCATGAAGTTTGAAAACTTCTAAATGTAAAGAACTCAAGATTTTTTGGTGAAAAAACAGACCTAGATATGACTTTAAGATTTGAAAGCAGTTTTTTTGTCCCAGCACTGTGACGTGCTTGAACTGGGCTGCATGGCCTCACATCCATTCCTGAAAAGCATCACCTCCTGGAGGAGCGCAGGACCATCTCAGAACATACATTCCACAGCTTCTGAAAATATATATGCAGCATGAGCAAACGTGTCTTAGACAACTGTTTGCTATAAATACGCTCACAATTTATATATGTACTTCAAAAGAGACCTTTTGAGATTTGGAAGCCTTGCGTGTCTCTGTGTGGAATTTTAATTAGTTTTTAAGCCCCTTAGATCTTAGTCAGGGTCCTCTGTGGAGTCCCAGCGGGTGGTGTATGTATATGGGATTGATTATGTTGTTGGAAATGACTTAAGGTTTGGGGAAAGGTTGATTGTGTGAACAACTGTTGCCAGCAAATCAGCATTAAGGAAAGGTTTTACCTTTAAAAAATGTTTTACACAAATGACATGTTCATTACGTCTTACCAAAAATGGCTCTATACAGTGCCCCAAAAGTTGGTGCTTGGTGCTGTGTGGAACTACTTTTCAGAAGTTCTTTGCTGCCTTTCCCTTTGAGGAAACCTTTAAAGGTAGAGATTTTTCAAAGGTTCTATATGAGTTCTTTAGTTAATAAAATTATGTGTGCTGACAACAAAAATAATTTGAATATTTAATTGGTTCTTTGCATGATAAATATAATTCAATGTGGTTCAGCCATAGTTATCATTACTATACTCTACTATTCTATACTATAGTATATTATACTGTGCTATATAGAACCCTTTTTGCTAAGAGTGTATTGAATTAGTTGTGTTGGTGTCAGCACAGTATACCAAGGACATGTCCCTTTATTTTTCTAGCCAGTATCAATGGTCAGTATCACCAGTTCCACACCAACTCTGTGGAGGATGGGTCAGCTCTTTGGTGGGACGGGGTGTAGTCGTTTAAAGCCTTGGTGGAATGGGGTGCAGTCATTCAGTCTGGGTGGGTGTGCGGGGGGTGCAAAGCTGGCCTGGTGTGAAACAGATAAACTGTACTAAGTGTCACCAGACCCCAATCTGGTTTCTTCACAAACACTACACGGGCACCTCACTAATTAATAGCCCACAGTTGCATACATCTGTTTGCCAAACATGACAAACAAAGACAGAGGGGAGGGGTAGGGGGGTGGGGGGGCACATCGTAAGTTAAGACTGCACCCCCTCACCCCCAAACCACCCTCCCACTCTTTAACCCTTGTGGAAAATCCAAACCATTATCCCTCCAAGGGTTCAGATAACACCCTTCCCCCATTTTTTTGGAAACCTTCATCCACCAAACCATACAGACAGCCACAAACAGAGAGATGGGATCAGATTCCTCAGCTCAGGTTTCACTTCACCGAGGCACGTTTTAGAGACAGCAGCAGATGTAGGGCGGCTGCTGGCTTCAACGGCATCCTGACAGGGAGGCTGTACATGTCTTCTTCTCCCTCGTTCCCTCTCATGGACGCATTCAGCCTCCCCATCTTCAGCTGTGCAAGGCATGTAGGCTATGTAATGTGTAGAATGTTCGTATGTGTATGTGTGGGTGAACATTCCCCTTTCATGGACATGCACAGACCGCTCTCTCATTAGTTAACGGACAGGATTTACACTTAGCCACCATAACAGCATGTAGACAGTCTTCCTGTTGGTGGCAGGAAAAGTGTTGTTTGTCTACTGGGCTGGGCCCGTCAGATCTTTGTGGTGGTTTGGTTGTAGAACTTACTCTCCAAATGGCTTTCCAGCAAACACAACCACTAAAGAAACGCGAAATGTTTTTCCAGTTTTATTTTCTTTGAAGGCCCCACCAAACTGTTTGATTAACAAAGACATGGCAGTGACAACTGTGTGAGAGCCCTTTTTCAGCCCACCCAACTATTCTTTTCTCACAAACACACACACACACACTCAAATCCTTTCACTTCTCAGCATGGTAAGGTTGTGAAATTCCTAGTAATACACATTACAATGGCCATCACACCACTCCCCCTCCTTTTAATTCTCGGTGTGGTAAGATTGTGAAATTCCTATCAATCTTTTTGTCGGTCTCCCATGATGTGCTTTCTCTTCCTGACACATCCAGGGCTTTCGTCGTGGTTATTTAAGTTTTAGGATGGACAATAGCGTGGGGGGCCCCCCATCCATTTTAGCCAAGCCAGGAGAAGCCAGAGAACCATTGTGAAAGGACTGGGAGCAAAACAATGCAGTCTTTCCTCGCTGAAGTTAAGGCTTTGTTTCTCTTTCTTCTGGGGGATGGGTCGCTGTGAAGTGGTGGAAGTAGAATGATATCTTCTGAATTATTTGGAACTGTGGCTTTAGATTCTGGTTTCCTGATAGAAGCTTTTTTATTTTGTGTAGTTCATCCATTTTGCTAGAACAGGCACCTCTGGAGATCTTTGGAGTTCTTTGGAACTCCCTCAGTCTATCAGAGTGCATCTTCACATTCCATGTATCTTGTGAGATTGCGGTTTTAGAGAAAATGCTGCATAGATTTCTGGATATAGATAAAGTTTTGTGGAAGGTTGGTTGATTTTAGGGAACAAAGTTAAAAATGGGAACAAACTTAAAAATGAAAATGTTCCCTGAAAAGTTTGGATTATTCACTCATTTGTTCTTTTTTATTTCTGATTTTGTATTTATTTGAGTTTAGCATGTTGGAAAACAGTTAAAATGTAAAATGTGCTCTAACTTTTGAATGGGTCATATTTAATGTTTCCCCCCGTTTGTTATATTCCATAAATAAACAGATTAAAATATGCAAAAATATGCAGTAAAAAATAAAATATGCACTTTTCACTTAGAAGTTCAACAAAACATGTAATTTGTTCAGAGGAGCCCAACATTTTGGCTTGCATTTTCACTTTTATTTAAAACTACACCTTTTTCTCAGACTGTCTGTGACAGAAAATGTGAAATAAAATGAAAAAAGGTCAGAAGGATGTGGCTGGATTCTTGATGAATACCAACGCCAGTGTTTGTGTGCGTGCTTCTGTCAGTATCTGTCAGTAATGAGCTAGGAAATTTGATATCTATGCAATAAAATGAAGTTTTTAAAGTTACTGGGTGTGTTTTGGACCCCAGAGCAAGAGCAAGCAGAGCCAGATGTGAGCATTCCCCAGTGAAAGGATGGATGTCAGAGAGAAGGAGCTCAGCACTGCCTGTGAACTAAAGTCCCCCTCCCTACCCTACACACTACCCTATATCCGACCTACTCCTGTCAAAACATAGATAGACATGGGAGGAATTTCAGATGTGTGTGTGTGTGTGTGTGTGTGTGTGTGTGTGTTGCAGTTCTGTTTTTCTCACCTGTTACCATGTGGCCAAAGGGCCAATCAGCCTAACAGAATGTAGCGACATGATAAAAATCAAGGCAAGAAAATTTTTTTACTTTTTCTTTTATGTGTTCACTTCTTTCTGCTAAATTAGGTCATTGCATTCACCCAGACATTTGGCAGTGCTTAAGTGATTGTGAAACTTACAACACAGAAATTTCCTCCAAGGCCTTGTAGTTGAATTGTGTCATCATTCCCGGGACTTTGTTTTTGGCTTGCTCTCAGATAGAAGGGACCAACAAACGTAAGGCCAAGATCACATTGCAGTCATTTGCCTGATTAAATCTGTACAGGGGGTAAAAGACTTTTAGGGAATTTTGCAGCCATACGACTGCATCTTGAATTAATTATATCCATGAATCACGTATTTCACATTTACTGCCGCCCTTTCACCCTTTTCAGTGATTCGTTTTAGTATCGACTGCTAGTGATCAGCAAGACGCGAGGAGCGCATTATTAATGAATCAATCAAACTGTGATGAAGCTGGTTTGTGCAAAATATAGGGTGCAATTTAGTAAATTCATTACTCTCCTTTTGCAGTTGGCCAGACAGATGCCATGCCGCAGAAGGAGGAAAGCCCTGAGACAATCGAGGTACTCCAGGATGAAGTCTCCCCTCAGGTAAATGGAGAGGAAGAGGAGGAGAAATCTGCTGGTGCAGATAAAACCGCATCCATAGAGGAGAAGGCATCTGAGGAGAAGGCCACTGAGTCTAACGAGGTGGGCTTCAAGAAAATTTTCCGCTTTGTTGGCTTTAAATTCACACTAAAGAAGGACAAGAATGAGAAGACAGAGCCTGTACAGCTGCTGACGGTGAAAGAAACCGAAGACGGCGCCACAGAGGCTGCAGCCGAAGAAAGCAAGGAGGAAGCCATAATAGTGGAAAGTAAGCCTGAAGATGAAAATGCACCAGAGGCACCAGAAAAAGAGTCCACCACTGAAGATGCTGTGGAACCAGAATCAGCAACTGATCACCCAGCAACTGAGACCCCGGCAGAGACTGTAGCAGAAAGTACTGCAGAACCAGAACAGCAACCGGCTGAGGAAGTTGCTGCCGCACCAGAGAAAGAACCATCTGAAGAAGAGAAAGAGAAAGAACCAGAGACGCAAACCGAATCTCCTACCAGCCCGCCCTCCCAAGAGACACAGTCCCCGTTCAAGAGATTCTTCACTCAGGGAATCTTTTCTAACCTGCGGAAAAAGACAAGCTTCAAAAAGTCCAAAGACCAGGAACCAGCGAAGGAGAAGCCTCAAGAGGAGGATATAAAGGAGGATGAGGAGAAAGCAGAAGAGGCAGTAGCAGAAGACAAAAATGTTAAAGAGGAGGCACCAGAAGGGGCAAGCGAAGATCAGGTTGAGGAATCAGCACCTACTGAGGAGATCAAGGTAGACGCCGTGCCCGAGGAATTGCCTTCTACTGTTGAAGAGCAAACAGAGAAAGAACCGAAAGTGCAGGTTGAAGTAACAAGTGAGCCTGAACCAATGCAGGAAACTGAAGCTGTTGCTCAGGCTGCAGCTAATGAGGTTGAAGAGGTCCCTGCTGTTGAAACAAAGGATGAAGCCAAACACGCTGATGATACCAAACCTGCTGATGACAAACCAACAGAATCTACAGAAGAACAGCAAATTTCTGAATCTGCTGCGGAGCCAACCACCGAACCTGAACCTGTATCATCCCAAGATAAATCCAAGCCTCAGGGTAGCCCACTGAAGAAGCTGTTCACAGGTGCAGGGCTGAAGAAGCTCTCATCCAAAAAACATAAGGGCAAAAAAGAAGCAGATTCCAAGCTAACAGAATCTGGCGAGCAAGTTGTCGAGCAAATTCAGTCGTCGACCGAATCAGCTGAGCCACCGAAACCTGAGAGTGGACCCTCTTCTCCAGAGGAGTCTGGTGAGCATGTTGTAGGGGAGGCCAGTCAGTCTGAGGATAATGTAGAAGGTGAAGGTGAAGCAGTTGCTTCTGACAGTGAGAAGAAGAAAGATGGCATTCTTCCCTGGGCCTCTTTTAAAAAATTAGTCACTCCAAAGAAACGTGTCAAAAGATCATCTGAGAGTGAGGATGAGGCACCTGGAGACAAGCCCAAATCCGCCACGCTGTCCTCAACAGAGAGTGCTGCCTTGGAAGACAAACCAGAGGAGACAAAAGCAAGTGACGAAACAAAGGAGGAAGTTAAGGAGGAATCCCAAACTGAACCCAAGACTGAGACAAAAGCAGAAAAGCTTGAACAAAGTTCAGAAGAGCCAAAGAAGAAGATAGACACTTCTGTCTCCTGGGAAGCTCTTATTTGTGTGGGATCAGCAAAAAAGAGGGCTAGGAAAACGTCAGACTCTGATGATGAAGAACCTAAGATTGAGGAAGAGATGCAGCAGTCTGGAGAACAACAGGATAAAACTGCTGAGTCACCACTTGGGAGCTCCCATGAGGCTGATCATGAAAACCTGGCCTCCTCTCCAGAGCCAGAGGGAGAGCTTGTGTCTACATGGGAGTCCTTTAAAAGGCTAGTTACCCACCGCAAGAAACCCAAAGCAGATGATAAATCTGATGAAGCATCTGGCCCAGAACAGACAACATCTGACAGTGAAATTCCCAAGGAGGAGTCATCGTTTTCTTTCAGAAAACTCATTCCCCGCAGGAAGAAGAAGTCTGATGCCAAACAAGGACCATCCTCTGATGTCGGATCTGCAGAAGAAGACTCTGATACCCCAGCTGTGGTGCCTCTGTCGGAGTATGACAATGAACAATCAGAAAAAGCTGAAACAGACAAGCAAGAGGAGGCCAAAACAGCAGACGAACCGGGAGACGTTACACCAGTCACTCCTGGAAAAGGCTCAGCTGAAGACAGATCACCATCTTGGATTTCAGCTGCTGTGGAGAATGCTGAAGATGAGAAGCAATTAAGTGATATACCTGAAGAGGGAGATACAGCTGCTACACCTAAATCAACTGATAACACCATTGCAGAAGATATTGTAGAGTTTACCTCAGAAGCCGTTACAGCCCTCGAGCCAGTGGAAGAAACTGAAATGGTCTCCGCTGTCTCACGTATTACAGCATCACCTGTTACATCTGGCGAGACCACCCCAGTTCCCAGGGACGAAGTGGCAAACAAGACTGAAACCATTTTACAGGAAGCTGTGGAAACTGTCAGTGTTACATCAGCTGTGATCGCGGGCACTGTAAGTGAAGAACAGAACATTGCTGCTGAGTCTACAAGCCAAGTCCAGGTTGAGGCTCCAGTCAAAATATCAGTTGCCCCTGACCTAAAGGAAGCAACAGCTGTTTGTACTGGTCTTGATACCACTGAAATCAAAGACGTGAAAGAAGAGACCCCTTTGAAGCTTTCAGTAGAGTCTGTCCCAGCAGTTAACGAAGCACTGCCGATGGAGGTGGCCTCCGAGGACCAAACTCCAAAAACTGAGGTTGCTTTAGTGACTGAGGAAAAAATATTTGTGGCAGAAGTTCATGAAATTCAGACCGAGTACCAAGAACAGCTTCAAAAACCCATTGAAAATGCAGTGGAGGAAACAGCTCATTCTGAGGCAGTGGAAGAAATGTCAGTCACTGAGACTGTGGATGAGATTCAAGAGACAACGGCAGTTAAGGTGGCTGTGGTCTCAGCTGTTCAACAAGAAGCACAGATACTTGAGGAGCCATTGGTGACAGAAAACAGCCCAAAAGTGGAGACTGAGGGTCCTATTGAACCATCTGTAGAAGAGCCTGTTTGTGCTCAGACTGTGGAGGTCACTGAAGTCGCTGTTGCTAAGGGTGAGAATGTGCAAGAGCTAAAAGATGCTGAACAGCCAGTCTCCAGTGTTCAGGTGTCTTCTGTAGAGGGAGTAACAACGGCTGTGTCAGAGGAAATAACACCCTTGATTGCAGATACTCCCAGAGCCAAGACAACGGAGTCTAAGGAAGATACCATTCCTGTTGTGGCCCAAATGGAGGAATCTGCAGTGACAGCAGAGACTGTCTGTGCTAGCCCAGCTGTCGTGTCAAAAGAGGAAGCAAAGGTTGAGGAGGAGGTGGTTTTGAAGGAACTTCCGATAATCGAACCAACATGCGATCACAAAATCCTGGTTACTGTGAAAGATGTTGAGACGGTCTCAGCTAAAGTTGAAGTCGAGGCACATACTGAAGCTGCATCATCAAATGTTACTGCCTTGGTTGAAGAGGTGTGTGAGAAAGTTCATGAAGTGTCTGTGGCAGTGGACATCAAAGAAGCAGAGATCCTTCAGGAACAGAGCGCCGTCATCGTCCAGGAAGTCATTCAAAATGTTGTGGAGAATCTTGGTGACTTGCAAATGGAACAAGAATCGACACAAAAGAAAGAGGAGAATGAGAGCAGTGCCAGGGTGGCAGAAGAAGTATCAACAGCCCAAGATGGGCCCGCAGCTTCAGAAAAAACAGAGGAACAACCTGCAGTACCTGTGGCTGCCGAGGACAAACTTTCAGAAGAGGCACCAGTGCAAGAAGGCAAGCCTGTAGCTGATGAACCAATCCAAGAACAAAAACCTGCAGCGGATGAACCAGTCCAAGAGGAAAAACAAGCTGCTGTGCAAGTCAAAGAAGAGGAAAAACCTACTGAAATCGCCTCTCAAGAGCCACACTCCCCCAAGCCTGAGAGCGGAGCTGAGGAACAACAGACCCGGGTAATCACTGAGAAATCACCAGCTGAAGTCAGCGAAGCTATTCAGATTGCTGAAACCATTCCAGTTGCCATCACAGCCGAAATAAAACCTGAGCAAGAGGAGGTCGCCATGACCTCTGTGGATGCTGTACAACGAGATACAGATGTATTAAAGCAGGAGGTGGAATTGAAAAATGTTGAACCGAAGGTGGAGAAAGAGCAAACGGTTGGCGAGAGCACAGGAAGTGAAGATGGAAATTGTCAAGTTGAGGAAGATCTCAAGGAAGTGCCAAAAGAAATCCAGCAGGTAACCACAGAAGCACCGGCTTCAGAGCAAGTTCCAGAGACTCCAGAGGAAAGCAAGCGAACAGTACAAACAGCCACTGCAGTGAGCGCAAACCAAGCTCAGATGCTGGAAGACCAGTGCCAGATTGAGACAACCGAAGAAATTAAAGTTGGAATCATAAATGTAGTGGATGCTGATAAAGGGGATGTTCAAGACACCGCAGAACGTGTGAAAGAAGACGGCTTAAAGGATCAGGAACCACTGAAAGAGGCTCAAGAAGACATTTCAACACAGGACAGGAAAGAAAGCCAGGAGGGGGCCGGAGCTGTCACCTGTCAAAAGAGAGATGCTAAAGTCAGTGGATTGAAAATGGCAGTTGAGGAGACGGTGAATACCATTTCGGAGGAGGAGGTGACCGAGAGGGTGGCGAATGATATTGAACCTATCTCCACAGAGCTCGCTACAGTGTCATGAGCCAGTGAGTATTTAATCCAAAAACTTACAGTTAAGCTAGCATTTTCAAAACCTCTTACAACTCCCTAAAGTTTGTTTTGAATTTATTTTTAGCTGCAAAGCAAAACATTTACAGTTTATATTTAGTACAAATAACACTATTATAGGAATTCCCATAATTGTTTTATTCAGGGAAACCTCTCAAGGTTTTTTTCTTTTCCTGGAAAGTGCAAAACAAGCCTAGGTAATTGTTCGGAATTCCTTAGATGAACCATTGCATTTTCTCATGGTTCCTTTTTAAAAAACATCAATGGATCTAAGTTTTATTACCGCCGGATTTGCCGGCTCGTGAAATGAAAAAGCTTTTGTTCGAGGTACAAGTAACCAAGGGACCTTCGATATCAAAGCAGGAATGCCACAGCCTGACCCTTCACTTTGTAGGCAGCCTCTTAAAAGGAAGCCGTGTGAAGGAGAGATGAACTTGTGCTGAAAGACTGATTATAATTCCCTCCTCCCCTCCTGAGCACACACTTCTTTTCTCTTCCCTTCATCAAAGCCCTCCATATGTAGCCAGGAAGCCATGTCTAAGAACACCTTTGATACAACTGAGATGCATTTGATGAGGCACTTTTTTCCACATGTCTGTAGTATTTAGTGGCATGAAAAGTCATTTTCTCTGATTATAATTTGCATTACACTTTGCATATGCAGCGTCAAAAAAGATTGGATTAAAAAAAGTTGGAAGGTTAAAAGTAAATGTAAACAACAGGGACTGAAAAGATGAGGAGATGGTCAGAGAGCAGAAAGAGGCCCGTAGAGGAGAGATGGGTGTGTCTGCTAAATGTTTGATGAGTGCTAATGCAGCACTGCAGTGGAAGAGAGGCGGGTGAAATATAGCTACGCAGCAGGGGGTTTGGTGCAGGATTCTCTCTCTCCCTCTCTCTCTCTCTCTCTCTCTTTCTCTCTCTCCATCCAAACACAGATACCCTGCTCTAACTCTGGCGATTCCTGCTGAGTCATAAAAACAGAGGGAAAGGGGAGGAGACACAGAGAGGGCAGAGAGAGCAAAGGGAAGCATAAGACAAGCAAAACAAAATGTTAATGCAGTTCTGGGCTGATTGAGTGTGATTTGGTAATGTAGGGAGAGTTTAAAGCTCTTACAGGAAGACAGAAGTGGAGTAATGTGCCTGCATCTGTTCTGAGTACCTCTGTCAGCATTACAGTAACCCACAAAATAACAATGAGCAGAGGGCGGTATTTCACCAGGCAGGGTTTCTAGATAAGCCTGATAACACAAGCAGTATACGAGTACTCCCTCTTTTGGCAAGGCTTGTAAGTCATCTGAACCAAAGGCTCCTACTCTGAGAAATACTTGGGTTCAGTTCTGGCTCATATTTAATTTGAAGCGAGTAGTGATGGCCAGTCTTATTTATTTAGGGTGGACAGTTGATATCTTAATGTCCCTGACATTTTACCTTTCCCTGGTTCAGCCATTTAGCTCGTTACAGAGTTGAAGTGGGTGTGTTAGAGGAGGGAAAGCAAAAAAGTTGGGGGACAAGTGTTAGAAAACTGCTTTAGACAACACTAACAAGAGTTAGACACCAGTCCTGGGGAGCTAAAACACTGCCTGCATGGAGCAGCATTCCTCATTTAACACATCAATGAATGAATAAGAGCTTTGCAAGATGTAAAGTGTTCATCTCTGTGGTGCTGTGACCCGGGAGGAACCTGGTCTCACATGCCTGCTTTAGATTGAATATGGCCTGAAAACATTTTTGAAAGGAACCAGAGGACTGATTTGATAACTCCAGCAAATCTATTCATCAAATGATGTCCTATGGAAATGCCAGCTGCAGAATGATTCAGAATTACCTTTGAGTGAGACCTTGACACAGACGATATAGTTTGTTCACTATGGTTTGTATTTCTCCTTTTTTGTCTTCCAGGCTACATGTGTGTGAGGTGATTTGATGGGAACTGTAGCTTTCCACAATGCAGGAAACCAGAAGCTACAGCGGAGGACACAAAGAGAGAGCACTCTGTGCTTTTAGCAGTGCGAGAGACTTAAAGCCGGTCTCTATCCTTTCTCCATCCATCCATCCATCCATTCATCCATCCCTCTTTTCAAAACACCCCCATCCCACCACACTAATTGTTCATTTAGTGGCTTGTCTCAGTTCCTGGCCTGCATGGAGGGTTTTATCTTCCCAGCTCCATGCATCACGTATTCATCTATTCCAAACGGGTCAGATTCCACTCACCTGGCTGGATGTTTTTCTTCGATAATCAATTTGTGTTCAAATTTTTTATACAGTCCTGTTTGTGGAGGGCTGCTGTTGGATGGAGAAAGAAAAACGTGCGAAAGCTTTGTGTATGTTAGTGTGTGTGTGTGTGTGTGTGTTTGAGAGAGAGAGTGGGTGAGTGTGTGGTCTCAGTGCAGGAGAGTCTTTATCTTGTATATTGTATTTATATCTAAAATATTCTCTCAGCCATCTCAGCCATGTCTAGTTGCGTTAAACTCCATCGCAACTCTGTTATTATTCCTAATGTGAGTCTCCCAACAGTGCGGTTTTTTACAAACATGGTACACATACGCACTCAGTTAGCCGTAATAAACCACCGTAAAAACATGGTCGTAAATTGTTTTTATCGTCAACCGCAAAAAGAAGAAAAAGAATGAGAGAGAGAGAGACTTCGAGAGCCAGCATAATCATTTCCATTCCTACTGTACATATAGCATACTTCATTTCCTGACTGTGAAGCTATTATATTAGTCTTTGAGAACCAATAAAACACAGATTTAATACGTGACTAGCTATTTTAGAGCAGCGAATCTGACTTTTTGATGTTAAATGAGGTTTGACAGCACTGCGCGAATTAAATGCACCAGAGCACATTCTGAGAAAGTTCAGGATGTTTGCGTTCACAGTCCATAGCCACAGACATAAAGCACATGGCATTGTTTGGCTGGTTTTAGCAAGGAGGGGGGCACAAGTCCAGGCCTGGTGGGCCTTTGTCCTACACAGTTTAGCAGTTCTGCTCAAACACACCCGCTTAAAACCTTACAATGGAGTGTATAAGCAGGGAAATCACCAAACTGTGCCGGACGCCAGGCCTCCAGGCCCAGCGCGCCCCTCGAGTGGTAGGAGGGGAGTGTCGGCTAGGACAGGGTGGGTAGTGCTTTGGCACCCTCTGCTGGTGACTGACTCCCAGACTGGTTCGCCAGTTGTGTGACTTTCATTCACACTCCATGTGTTTTGATCTTGTTAACACTTACACTTACGTTTCCGGTCTGTCGTCTCTGTGTTGTAGGCTAACAATGTTCATCCGGAAGTTGTAATGACTGTCACCATTTTGATTCCCCCTAAATGTGAGATATGAACAAAAGAAAAGGGTGTGTATGTGGGGCTTTGTAGGACATATATTCATTTCACGTTGATTCTCCTGTGATATTATTTAAGGAGTAGCCTGCTGATGGAAAAAAATATATAATAATAATAATATTAACTTCAACATGGGTCTCTCACCTAATAGCCACTCAGAACATTGCACCACATGTCCAGTGATTTTATCCTCTCTGATTCTTCACTCAGTAAACTACAGAGAGCATGTGCGGGGTTAAAATAAGAAAAAAACAAAAGAAATAAAGATGCTTTATTTTTGCAACACACAGGTGAATTAGAAAACAGTGTTCCACTACTCTTGTCACAGCTTGTACGAACACCCATGACTCGCATCCTTTTCTCAGCTTTTTATAGACTATTACTGTGAAGCTCCTTAACATTTGTACAAATTGTATACCTATGTATCTTAAGTCATACTATTGTAATATTAACAAATAACCAATGAGAGCATTAGACAATGTTATGTAGCATGACCTTTCCTTTTTTTATTCCACACGCTGTTAATAGTATGGATACAGAACCCTGTCTATATTTCATTCAAATAAAGTTAGCGTTGTAAAGCAGTGTTTGTGATCTGTGACTCATCTGAACAAATCAGTGAAAAGTGAGTTTTCCTTGCTTTTATGAAAGAGAGGAGGATAATGTAGTGCATAAACACTACAAAACGTTTAAAACAGACACATTCAGGACCAGGACGGAAACTAAGCTGCAAAAAACTGCCTATTGTGAAATTCACTGTTTTTGTGATGTCACAAAAACCAACACAGCCATGTTTATACCATCATTTGCAATGAGGCTGGCCTGGAATTCTTTTAGAAAGAGAACTATACAAGACAGTCAATCAGAGCAGAGGTTAATTATATACATCAGTCTTGAAGGTGCAGTTATTAAAAAAGTTTGTTCAATTCTAATTCATACAGAGAAGTTGAAGATTAAAAATGACTGTTAAAATTACACAAACATTATTCGTGACTCAGGGTAAAAATAAAATACAAGAAAAATGCATCACATGGGTCTGTCACGCCCTACTGCAGTCCAAGAACTGGACTGAGGAAACACAACTGCATCCTGAGACTATGCTTATTGTAAAACATGTATGAAGTATTTAGTTGATGAGCTTTCTCCATACGCACAACTGCATGTGCCACAAGTAGTAAAGAAATGTGCAAATGTCACTCATTGATTTTTCAGGAGCTGAAAAAAACAGTAACAATGTTAGAACCTTTAAAACAGGTGAATAACTGATTATCTAGAAGTTGATGTGTTGGAAGCAGGACAAATGCACAAGCGTAAAGATCTACAGTGTAACTGTTTAGAGCCTCATCATGGAGGCTACACAGCTGGATCAGAAAAACTTGTCTTGTGGGGTGCAGTGATGACTACCTAGCAAAACTGGTCCAGAAAATGACAACCAATGAACCGACGACAAGGTGCACAGGGAAATGAAGACTTGTGGTGCAACCCTACATCCAAGCTAGTCATTTATGGCTGTGATCAAAAAAAAGGTGTCAGAACACACAGTGTATCTCAGCTGGCTGCGTCCGGGGCAGCAGGCCGGCCAGAGTGCCCCAGATCTCCAACTGAGCTTCTGTGGAATGTGCTAAACAAACTAGCTCAATCCATGGAGGTCCCACCTCTCAGTTTACAGGATGTGAAGGATCTGCTACTAACGTCTTGGTTGTAGATACCATTGCCCACCTTCTGAGGTCTTGTGGAGTCCACGCCCCAGTGGGTCTGTTTCAGTGGCATGAGGGGACCTACACAATATTAGGCAAAACGTCATGGCTGAACTGCGTAAAGCTCTGGAAAAAAACAAGAGACCACTGCAATTTATTTTAAAATCTGCATCTTTATGGCAAAACTCTATTAGACGCATGTAAACAGAAGTGAATTATTTTAATTACTCTAGTTCTGTAAACACTGCATCATTTCTCGTATATTGATGTTTTGTCATTTCCTTTAAAATTATGCTTAAAAGAAAATGTTGTTATATTTGGAAATACAGAGAAATATTGTCAGCAGTGTTTTTTAAAACAAAGGCAAAACTGTTCCATTTATTACTTGCAGCTATGGAAAATAAAACCTGAGAAACTGAACATTTTTGCAGTGATCTTTTTTTTCCCAGAGCCGTATATTTAAGTTATTCACTTAAACCAAATCTGTTTATAATGTTGTGGCTGATCGGTGTATTTGTCTTACCTTCCGATCCTAAACTCAGTTACAGCTGGTTCCTCCAAACTAAAGCTGTTCCTAAAGTTTTCACTGACTTTGTGTTCTCCCTTAAATAGAGTAACATTCACACAACCAGTTACACACACACACCTCAGCTGCCCCAGTTTTTTCTTATGTACTGAAGGAGAGATTTCTGAGGTTAAAGAATATCAAACTGCGCAAATAAAGGGAAAATCAAATCGATACGAAAGAGAAAACATTGATTTTATGAGTATGTATTGAGACATTTGTGTAATGCCATTTTGTTTCATGTGCATTTTGATTAATGTGAATTTTGATTAATGTGTTTGACACGGAGTGGTCTCTGACTTTCGCACAGCACTGGATGTGGGCTGTACTGACATGTCTGCAGGTATCCTGAAGCTATTTAGCTCATTTTTCATTTTAATACCCTGCTTCAGGACCTGTATTTGTATTTAGCATTAAGAAAACATCCTTTCTGGTTATGAAATGAAATGTTTCATTGGTTTATTGGTTTCATATGAATTACTTCAAATAATAGGGAGCAGCAAACACTTATTAAATTTATATTTGTTTAAAAAAAAGTTTTATTGTTTATTATTCACAATCAGAATGCGTCAAAAGTCTTTTTTTTCAGTAATTGTTCACGTTCCTGAGGACCTGGAAGAGATCACAGTATACTGTCTGTTTGCCTTCGCTTTGGGGTTTGTGCGCTTGAGGAGGAGGGGGGGTGTCTTCGGCCCCTTAGAAAACCTGCCTCAAAAATGAATTTCAGAACAGATTAACAATTTGCATATGTACAGATACTTAACAGTAACAACGAAAAAGCAAGACATGGCCACATGTGTGACAAACAGGACTCATTAACAGACACCAGGGATCTCAATTATAAAGGAACATGAGAATAATCGCACCCAGTCTCCGATCAACCATTCAGTAGTAATTAAGTTCACATACAGCCCTATTGAAACAGTCACCAGAGCGCTCCTGACTGCCCTTCTGATAACATGGCTATAGAGAGACTGCTGAGGAAATAATACTTTTGAAGATACTGAAAGGCAAGTTCAATACTTATCCCTTCAACAAAATAGGAAACGATTCAGAAACGCCACTTAAAAGTAAATAACTCCTTCGTCTGAAGAGCTGCTCAATTTTTTGGGGACACTGTTGGCATTTAATGGAGGCTGCGGCTTCACAACCTGGTTATTTTGCTCGAAATGTCCACTGCCTGTGTACGACCAGACATCTGCTTGCTGGCAAATCCGGCAACGTCTCGTCTTGCTTCACTTTCATCCAGAGCAGTCAGGTCCCTAGAAGATTTCAGTGCTTCGACAGCAGTGGCAAAAAACATCACTGGCAACCCAACTTAACAAACAACAACAACAACAACAACGCGACAGCAGGTTACATAATAAAAACCAGACCAAAATATCAACATAAAGACTGTATCTGAAGAGACAACCAATGTACATACACTTGTGCTACGCTAAAATTGATTATGTTCTACGCTGAATGCATCTTGCAATATACATTTGCAATATAAAATATTCTTTGTAAATATAGTACTGTGTATAAAATTAGAAAAGTTATACCAAACTCAAAAATAAGGGCTTTACAAACCACTTTCAAGCAAAACATTGGATTTTCGCAACTGAAAAGAAAAAGAATGAATCCCTTGAAGTAGAGATATTTATGCATGTGTAGGATCACACGTATTTAGTAACAGGTTCAAAGAGAATGGTGATAAAAAAAAGAAAACGAAAAAGATGGCACATCTGTAAACATTTATTGACGCCAGCTCTACAGCCAGAGCCAGAGCCTGTTTTATCCAGAGCCATGTCGAATGACAATTATCACATCCTGCTAATTTTGTGTAGCAATGATGCCAGCACAAATAAAGGATACCCAAGCTGCAATGGCACAAATAAAGTTTTGTTTTTTTTTAACTATTAAACTGGCATTCAGGTAACAGATTAGGGTTCAAGTAAAGTAACTGACTGATTGCACTATGTGACTTCTTATATATATATATAGGGGTCTTGTTCATTTATGTCATCATTTTTGCTAGTTCTGAGCACTTAAACAATTTCACAAAACCTTTTCATTTGTTGAAGCTTTCGAAGCAACGGTCAGATTTTAGCCACAACAGATGAACAGTGAGATGTTGTGTTTATTATAACTGAGTAATAAAAGTAAGTCTAAAGTTGAATTATTTTACCATGTTGAGGTACTGGTTGGATGATTTTGCCTCACAAGGTTTAAAACAAGCACCACACTTAGCTGCCCAAGAGAATAGAGACACTGGGGTTCCCTGGTGGAGAAGATACTTAAGAGAAGGGATGACATACTTTGGCCAGTGGAAATGATCACATACTGAGATTACTTCATTTACCTATTGCTTAAAGGTCATGACTTTTAGTTGACTTTGTCATCACAGAATCATACGGTGCTAAAAAAAAAAAAAAAGATCAGTCAACCAAACAATGGCGATACAGAAGAACTAGAAATGTGATTACTACAATTCACTTCCTTTTCCTGCTGGCAGTTATAAAGAGGAAAAGCTTCAACCACAACTTTCAACATATGAACAACCAGAATTGGCCACTCTTAGGAAAAAAAAAGAAAAAGTAAAGCACATAGCTGTGTGTGTTTGAGCTTTGCGGTGTAATAAAACATCTGAACTCCCTGCTTTTGCCTTTACCTAGACCATAACGCTAGAAAAGCAACAGATTCAGTAGAAAATGCCTCCTATCATGCACACAACTCATGTTCCCACCTATATCATTAGCTTAATCTACCAGA
>JBBMFX010000148.1:2354897-2373611 GCA_037832545.1 Rhabdalestes septentrionalis | reverse complement strand
CGGTTCAGCACGGTTTGTACCTCGACCAAGGTGGTACCAAAAATAGTACCGGGTACCAGATTTGGTAATGGAAAAGCAAAAATAGCGAGTAGAGCCGAACTGTCCTGATGCGGTACCAGGCAGTGGAAAACAAACCGAGTAAAACCGTGCCGAGATGAACCGTGCCAAGATTAACCGTGCCGAGCCGGTACCAGGCAGTGGAAAAGCACCATTAGTGTCCCTTCTGTCATTCAAGGCAGCCAGATTAAAACTGACTGTTGTATGTTCTTTTCACACAGTCATATTTAACCAGAAACCAGAAACTGGTGCAGTTAATCAATAAAGCCACAATAAGAAGCCACATATTAAGCCACATAGAAGTTAAGGCCATAAAATGTTGTCATTAACACAGACAATCTGAATGCGTTTATTTTTTTAGTTTCCAGGGCATTAAATACCCGTTTATTGTTGGTGCAGCAACTTGCATTCTAAAAGGGCCATGATATAATTAGAAATGCAAGCTTTTAAACAGGAGTGCCTGAAAGGTTTTAAGATTGCAAGTCTCATGTAGGCTTTAATAAAGCAATTTCATTAGTACTTAAGTAAGTAATTCCAACTGTTCCTCCTTATGACAAATTCTATAAATATTCAGATAACAAAGATATTCTTCTTTGGGAGACCTTTATGAATAAAATGTTTGTTTGGCAGGTTGTAAGCTTGAATATTGAATATGTTTTATATAAGCTAAGAAAATGGTTTATGCATTTAAGGCTCATATCATATTTTCATACATGGAAACTAAGCTGTTTGTTTTCGAATTCACTTTATTAATGTCCAAAGTAGTTAGCATTTATTTGTCATTTAAGCATACATCAGTTTAGCCGAAGTGTTTCAGTATTGACTGTTTTTGAATGAGAGACAATACAGTTGGCGCTGAGCTCATTTACATTTGCAAAAATAGTAGTAAAAAGTGGATGAAAAAAGGTTATTTCAAAATTAATTATGGCTGAATGAGTTGTATAAACTCACGTAAGTTTTATTAATGGATCTCATTTACTATGGATGTCTGGCAAAGATGTGAATCTGTTTAAAGAAATGCAATCCCATCATTAATATGGGATCATTACAGACTTTGAGCAAGCTGTTTATTTTGCTTTCTGGAGGGTAATAATCACCACTGATGATGTTTCTGGACTGTCAGTTGATCAGGTGTGTTGTGGGATATTCTAACAGGTATCTTTGTGGGGGAACAAGTGTGACTTGTCCATCTCAGCTGGTCAGGACAACTCGCAGAAGACCAGCCCCCTTGATTCTCTGGCTGGTCTGCAGCATTTCATTCTGGTGGATGACTCCAACAAGGTGTGGTCAGCTTTAATGGCTCTGCAGGGCTCTGGAGGAACGGAGAAAAGAGGAGCTAGAGTGGACATCGTTCTAGACAACGCTGGGTTTGAGCTTTTCACTGACCTGGTACTCGCTGAGTTTATCGTTTCTGTGGGCCTGGCCAAAGAAGTGCGGTTCCATGGCAAGTCTTTCCCATGGTTTGTCTCTGATGTCACCAAGAAGGATTTTGATTGGACTATTAGGCAGACCATGGCAGCCAATCACAGGCACATGTCCGCTTGTGGTGCCCAGTGGAAGCGTTTAATAAAGGATGGCGTGTGGTCGTACCACGATCATCAGTTCTGGACGTTACCTCATGAGTACAGTGACATGTCGACCGATGCAGCAGATCTTCACACCTTTCTACAGGGTTCGGATCTCATCCTGTTCAAGGGAGACCTAAATTACCGTAAGCTGACTGGGGATAGGGACTGGGAGCACACTGTTCCCTTTGGCCAAGCCCTGAGGGGCTTCCATCCTGCCCCCCTGTGCAGCCTCAGGACGCTGAAGGCTAACGTCCAGGTAGGCTTACAGCCAGGCCAGGGGGAGAAGCTCACCTCTCAGGAACCAGACTGGATGACCAGCGGCAAATACGCCATCATTCAGTTCTTCTGTCCACCCAGAGAACAGTAGGAATGTTCTCAGAGACCACAGGTATAGATAAAGGCGTTAATACTTCAAAAAGCTTAGACCGAGAACAGAGATGAGAGATAAATTAAATGTTTATCGTAACGTAGGCTTATAATGAATTACAGGCTGCACTAATTTTTGTTTATTTCACCCATAGTTGCTACTTTGCAAGCATTGTAACACTTAGTCCTGCAGCTGATACACATCAAACAAAGCCAGACTGTAAGGTAGGTGTTGTCTACCAAGTGAGAGAATGTAAAATTAAATTAAAATACATTAGACTGCAGCTCGTTTCAGCAGCTTAAACCAATCTGAGCTGTGCCATCTTGGTTATGAAAGATTCTAATGCATGGATGCCAATTGACCACATATACTGTGTTGTTCTGTACATATTGTACACATGAGTTTACAGAAGCAATGTTTTGACAGTGTGGTCAGAGGGACCTGGAAGTTCCACTTGCTAAACATTAACATGGGAGGGATGGAACGTTTTCATTATTGTTGCATGAACAAACTTCCATGTTTAAAAAGTCTATAACAGAGCAACTACTTTGCTGTGGCAAATGTTTACTTGAAGCATCAGTTATTACGCTTTTCCTCTTAGCGGTGTGGTTTGGAGTGGTATTCCATTATGCTAATATTATCATTATCAATTTGTCAAAGTCCTAGATATTGTTACGTGTAGAACACAGACCGACTGCAGGTTTCATTATTAAGATTATTTATAGTGAATATAGTGCAGTGCAGAGTGTCAAGAAAATAATTTTATTGGTCTTCCAATTTTTTTTTTCATGTAACGCTACTGGCTTTTTCTCCGGTTCAAATTATCAGATGTCACAAACCTAAATATTGTGAAATTGTCCATCAGTTTCATGAGGTAGTGTTAGATGTTTTTGTCATATCCCACTTATTTTCATTTCCAAGCTGCAGGGGTCCCAGGACAGCCATTTTGAATGGGAACAACAAATTTGTTTGTTGGTCAAACCTTGACTTTCATTCTCATGAACAGCAGCATCTGTTTAAAATCAGCCTCAGAGCTCAGAGGGGGGAAAAATGGAACCGAGATGCACAGAATCTGAAAATCATGGAAGGAATAAAAAAAACTTCACTTGCTTCACTCACAAAATATTTGCTTTATGTTCAGAGCTGGATAACTCTCATTCTTGTTTTAATGTAACGTTAGAAATGTATGCAGTGATAAAATCATGTTCATGCTTCCAGCCCACATACAGCAGTAGAGTCTTGGAAGAATGTGTATCTTCGATTCGCTTTTTTCCAAAACACTAAGCAAACGTCTAATACTGATTAGACTGGAAACATCACTGGTCTTTACCAAAAATGGAGTTTCCAATGTTCACATGTTTTGAATGCTGATGGTGTCTGTAATTTTGGTTGAGTGTTCTAGACTCACTGGGTTTCTGGACTGGTTTTAAATAATGCTACCATGAGGAATTGCACCATTCACTGGAAAAGCTCTATTGGGCTTCTGCTTATTTGTGTGGTGCAGCATGTTGCTTGCGGTTTATTATATATGATCAAGCACTTAAAGAGCGTGGGTGATTATCATCATTGTTATCTGTGATGAGCAAATTTCCAAAATCGGGTTTTGCCCAAAAAAACCTGATTACTAAACTTGTCTCCGCCTGTTGTTTCTTGGCATCATTTCTGAAAATGGAAAGCTGAAAATAAACTGAAATTTCTTGACTGGAGTCGTGATGTACTCTCTCTCTGTGACAGAGACAAACTTGACTTCTTCTTGACTTCTTGAAATAATAGTGGCTATTTATGTATTCCTTTATTATTATACATTTTCAGAGTGACCTAAATCTGAAAGGGACCTTGCACTGTAGAAATGAGAGGGAAACCTATCATGTGTTCTGAACTCACAGAAAATCAGCAAAAACAGTATGTGGTCTAGGAATCGTGCCCTGATTAAGCATGTGACCTTGTACAAATATTTGGGTATTTGAATAGATGTCAAGTTGTCACTGAAGCTCTTGGAAGTTGGCTTCAGAATTTAACGTGTGCAGTAATTAAAAAAAAGAAACAGAACAGAGTCTATTACTGGAATCAAAGGGCCTTGAGTAGGTGAGATTGTGGAAACCTCTGATTATATCCTTTTATTTTTGGAGTGAACGTCATTTTGAACTATTGATATTTCCCTGCCTCATTGTGTAGTGATGAACAATTATCACAACTGCACTTACACACACTTTCCGTGTGCAGCAGGTCATTAGAAGGGCAGATTTTTGAAGGTGTATGTCAAAGGTCTTAATTTGACCTTATATTTATTGCCTTAATTTTCCTTAATTTTGCCCCCAGCAAATTCTGCAATTAAATAGGGCCTTCCCTATACAGAGAGATTAGTGATGATAATTTTTTAAATCCTCAGATTCATGGTTAGCATGACCTTACCAAGTAAATCATTAAAATGTATCTAGCATGTTTTTTTTAAGTTTTTTTTTTACATCACTGATGTGGTGTGATCACATTGAAACTAATGCTGTCAAGTGATTACATTTTGTATCTAAGTAATTACATGGTGTGGCGATTAATTAATCGAATTAATCGCATTTAATCGCACATACATACAGACTTACAAGAAGCAGGGTTTTTTTTACCATTTATAATTGAATACAAGCCTATAACTTAGGCTAGATGCGTGAGCGTCTTTTCCAAAAGGGAAATATTCCCCTTCAGAGTCGGCATAAAACATTCACTAGACACTAATTATCGGTCAGTGTTTTTTTTCTTCCAAATCTCACTGAACTGAACTCCGCCTTCTGGCTGCTCACGCAGCAGTGACCTGGGACTCAGATCTCCTGATGCTTACTCAAAGCTTTGAACGGGAAGATAATATAAAAATATTAACGCGTTATTTTTTTCTGTGATTAATTAATCTAATTAACATGTTCAATTCCCAGCCCTAATTGAAACCTGATCAATTTGCTGTGGTGGAACTGATGGTAAAGGTGTCTGTTTGGCATTATTTCACATTCACAACACCTTCATATGCCTTTCACAACGACTGATATTTACTTGCATAGACATTTATAAAAGCAAATTCCAGCAGGCCATCAGTGTTCCTGAATCCTGCTGAAGTGAAAAGACCAACACATAAAACAGCCTTGGTCGTGATTGTGTGGATATATTTCACTCTAGACACACAAAAAGAACGTTGACCTGCACAATCCCCAAGTCTTGGTGTTAAAGTACTGTAACAATACTGGCATGCTGCACGACATCTGAAAAGCTAACGCTAGCACTGCACAGTTTTCCAATCCAGAGGACGCTGTGCGGTGCCGCCGATGAAACTGTTCCCACTTTCTGTTGCGCACTTAAATTTACCAGAACATTTGAGGAATCAGTCTCTTTTTTTATTTAGTTTAATGGTCATGTTGGCTGTAAATGTTACAGAGAATTTTTCATACACCTCTGTGGGACCGAATACGGTATTCGGGAAGACACAAATAACCTCCGTATTTGGACAAATACTTAAAATATTTGTATATGGGAAAAAATGCAAAATATAAAGAAATGAGTGATGGCTTATTATTTTTGTACAGTACTTTTACCACAGTTGCACATATATATAAAACCAATCCATAGCAAAAGCCTGCTTACTCCACTCAGGATTTCCCATAACAGAATGAACTCCTACTCGGTTTCCACTCTACAGTTCTTTCTGTATTAATAATGGCTGGTATGTATTTGAAATATTGGAATTATTTTTCTGGTAGTTTCCACTGATTTTCTCTTACTCATCATTGCTAGTTAATATAAATACTCTCTTTGATGTCTGATTATTGCACTTTACAGTTTAAAGTAATTTCCGATGGTAGAATGCCACTTTAAGCGTGTTTTTCTTTACTGGGTCCACCATCGGTAAAGCTGTTTGGCAGCTGAGTAAAGTGATGACCTCCGATCTCTTGTTTGCCTGGTTGCGATGACCTGCTCTGATATCAATGAGCCGTGTCTTTTAATTCATCTCCTTTTTTTTTTTTTTTTTTTTTAGAAAGGAAGGCCAAAAGATGGATGCAGAAAGAGAGAGTCATGCTGCTGCCCACCTGGAGCCAAAGCTGAATTTTTATGTCAACATCTAATAACAGTTGCTCATATCTGTTTTTTTTCAATTGACCAAAATGATTTGAATATTTTGTAGCTCAACATAACTCAGTCCTGAGCTCAGATTTACATAGAAAGCAAATATTCCCTTTTGTTTGGTTAAGATCCCTATAGCTCATGCTAAAGTTCAACAGTTTTTTTTATATTAAACCAACAACAACAACAAACAAAAAATCGAATTGACAATATACTACATCAGATGACGCTGATCAACCAAAGTCCATAATATGTCGCTTTAGTTTTAGGACAACAAACACAAAGTTAAAATTCACCCAAGTCACCCAACTACTCCTTTAAGCATCTCTTAAAAGGTAGTTTTTGTACTGGCAATAAAAGTCCAAATTGAGGAGAAAAAAACACAAGTATGGTGATGCTCATTTCTGCAATTGGTTTCTAGTATTTTATTTAGGTCAACATGAACAACTTTGTTCTATTGTCCGTTCTAGATTAAACTTTTACAGCAACTCTTTCAATAAAGCTGCTGATGCTTTTATTTTCCATTTCTGATAACTGACTGAAACTGAAAAACTACACTCATATTTTTGGTTCCTGCTATGAAGTTTGAGGACTTTTGCTGCTACATTTTGAGTTTTGTTTATATGGCCGCACACCAGCGGACAGGGAGAAATATTATTAACCAGTGATTTCATGTTTCATAACCCACCCCAAACTATCATAAAGTGATGGGACCTAGTTTAGAGTTTAAAATAAGTCACTTTATTGAAACTGTAAATGTTTTAAGTCCACTGACACGAACTGGGTGCATTTCATGCTGTTTTGGTGGCAGGTTTGTAGATACAGTTTGGGTGACTATTGACTTCTGGCCTTAGTTTTAGTCCCAGTTTTAAAGTAAAGGGGCAGACTTTGCACTCCGAACATGTCTCTGCTGAATGTCTGCATCTGGGGTGTACGGGAAATTGTACATCAGATTTTTTGCAGAACCATTCCTTTAATTTTGGTATGTTCATTTTTATTCTAACAAGGGCTTAATTTCAAGTTCAAGTGTATATCCACAGCACAGGATCATCCTCATTCAATGTGCTTTACAGAAATAGAATATAAAACAGAACACAATAAGAGATCAAACAAAACGTAAAAGAAAACTGAAAGTGCAGTAGAAGTGCAAATCTTTGTTAGTTGGGTTAGTTAACTAATATGGGTGGATGACCCAGGGACCAAAAAAAAACAATCTAGGTAAATAATAGAACAAATAAGAAGAAAAGTTTGTGTTCTCTAATGTGACTGACTGAGTCAGTGTTCCTGTAGCAAGGGAGGGGCTACAGGACGGAAGCAAAGTGGGGAGGGAGGGAGTGGAGTGGGGTGAGAGGGTGGGATGTGAGGTGGAAAAAACCCTCTCTCTCTCAGTTAGAGTGTGTGAGCAGCTGGCGTTTTAAGTCATGCTGGCAGTGTGTGTGGTTTCACGGTAATGTCCAGCGGGCAGGCGCATGCTGAGGCTGCTGGTGGCAGCAGGCAGTGGCGTCGGAGCGACCCCAGCGAGCTCGAGCTGCCCCACAAACTCTCGCCCATGTATCCGGAGGAGGGGGGCATTTCCTCCACGGTCCATTTCCTGGATGGAGCTTATGTCTACCACGCCCCGGGCTCTGGCACCAGAGCCTCCACCGCCGGCTTCTACCCGCCGCCCTCGGACCCGCAGCCGCCCCCCACAGAGGGAACTCTGCAAACCCTCTCCAGTGGGGCAGCCAGTCCACTGGTCTTCGTGCCCTCGAGCCCCCAGCTCTCACCTTACCTGAACCACCCCGGAGGTCAGCAACAGGTGCCCTATTACCTGGAGCCTCCAGGGAGTTCCATCTACAGGTCAGAACTGCCCTTTTAAATCTCTCCTTTTTTTCATTTAGTTAGATCTTTGAAAGTCTGTTTAAAAATAAGGGACAGGCTGATAACCTGCATAAAAAGCTTCATTATTCTAAAAGTGTCCTGGTAAGAAGCCACAGGCACCACAACTGATGATGAAGGTCATGTAGTTTTGTTACAGTCATTTCTCGTGCCTCGTGAAGAGGTGTGTAACATGCATGCAGAGCGCATTTGTGTTTGTAAGTTTAAAAGACATTTTAGTGTGATTTTATCATCAATGAAAAATTCCTGCTGTGTGTGCATGTTTTAAGGAAGAAAAAGATCCTTTACGTATGGGTAAAGGTGTGGTTTTGACTTTTGTTTAATTGGAACATGAACAGACACAATCCTGTGAAGTAAGCAAATGGAAATGTAACTGCATGTGTTTGTAATGCAATTAATTGTGTAATTGCATTTGAAAGATAAGACTGATAATCTTAACATCTTAATAGTGTGTTTGCTGTATCTTCACTGTGCCATGCATTGTCTGCTGTATTTATTTTACCATAAATGCACCATCCCTTTTGGGACAAACCCATGTATCTCCCGTGAGGTGACTGTACAGGAAGAAAAACCTGCAGCTTTGAATTAAAATGAATAGAACAATATATATATATTTTTTTTCAATTTACAGTGGGTAATTTCGCATAATAATAATAAAAAAGCAACAACAAAAAGGGAGAGAAAGGTTGTTTAATGTAGTATCAGGTATATGTTTATTAGAATCTTTTTTATTGGTAACAATAGTGAATAGCTTTTAGAGAATGAACAAACTTGGCAATGCGTGGAAGTAGCATGACATTTCTTAGAGCTCAGAGTACATTCTGTTTTTAAACCTTGAGAAAAGAACAATATGTGAAAATAACAGGAGTCTGGAGGGATTATCACGTCCTGTCTGAAGGAGGAGAGAGGGAGAGAGATGTCACCATAGTTGGAGAGATGGAGCTCCATCCAGTGCCTTCGGGATGAGCTGGAGTGGAGTTTGTGATACAGAACCAAACACCCGTTAATCCGTTTGTGACTGACTTCGCTAATGTTCGTGTGCAATCAGATCCTCACAGCAGTATTCCAGCATATAGTGGAAATGTTGGTTAAAAGTATGAATCAATTAAATTCAATCAATTTTGCTATTACTTAGCAAATTGAGTGTTAAACAAAAAATCTAATCATATGGGTATGCTCAGTCTGAGCACTCTCCACAAGGGAGAGCTATCAGCACACATATCTCGCTGAAATAGTGGAAACCCACACCAGTAGGATCTCACAAATGCCTGTTTGTTTGCAGGGTAGATAAAAGACATTCTGTCTTTAATGGTGTGTATGATTGATTAATAATCAAAATCGTTTCTAAAACTCAATTACTTATAAGCTTTGATAACATCTGCTAAGAAACTGAAGAAGTGTCTCCAAACTTTTGGACACTCAAAATATCATGCACAGTTGGTGAGTAAAGCCATATGCTTTTAATGCGAATGTGGTCCCTTATGAAAATGAAGAGGATCTCACTTGAATAAAGTTACAGAACTTGGAGCTTATCATGTCAGGGCTTGATGCCTGATGGTGGTCCAGTCTGTCTCAGATATTACGCAACAGCATGATGGACAACAGAATTAAGCTTAAAACAAACATTTACTTACACGGGAACAAGAAGTCAAAGGTGAACAGGGCCCATCTTGTGCAATCCTATTCACTATGACTTGTTACAGATGTGTTCAGAATGGGTAATTTAAGTACATTTTAAATAGTTCATAACCAGCCTTTAATAGTTTATATAATAAAAGAAAATCATTCCATGCTGTATATTTATAATCATTTTTGTGAGAAGATTATAGAATGTAAATATACATTATACTGTTTAACAATGTTTTAAAACAAAAACCATTTATGTTTGGTCCATGTATAAAATTATTAGAATATGATGCTTCAACTTTGTAACTTATAAAAAAAATAGTGCAAAGCCGTGAAAAATGATTAAATGGTAAATGTGTTTAGAATGACTAATTGTAGATGATTTTTAACCCTGAAATAACATAGAGAATGTCTCATATTTGAAAGGTGGAGATCAGACCTGAAGGCAGACTATCCTGGAACTACAGCCATTGGAGTAGAACACTATAGGTGTATTGACCATTTAATCCTAGTCAATAACGTTTTCGGAATCTGATTCCGAATGTGTGTTTTCATACATGATGTTTCCTCACAAGGCCTTTAATGGTGTCTCTCAGCTTCTTCACAGGTCCTGGCTCCTGAGACCTGATATTTGTGGTCTTGCTGTCCGCAGGTCCAGTGTGTTGACCAGTCAGCAGTCAGGAGGCGGAGAGGAGCTGTGCAGCACCACGGACCGGCCGGAGATGTATGCTTCCGCGGGAGGATCGGGAGTGTATGAGCTGGCGAAGGAGACTCGCTTCTGTGCCGTGTGCAGTGACTACGCCTCGGGCTATCACTATGGAGTGTGGTCCTGCGAGGGCTGCAAGGCCTTCTTCAAGAGAAGCATACAAGGTGGGCGAACTCGTTTTACACAGGGAAGCTTTACTGTGTGACCAAACCTGAGAAACACGAGTGAAGCTGGATCAGCTGAGATGCCTGTATGTCAAGTGGCATTTTCTGACGCTCTTATCCAGAGCGACTCACTATCATTGTTACAGGGACTGTCCCCCTTTAAAACACACAGTGTCTGTATGTCTTTTGGTCTACATCTACTTTTTCCACTGTTACTCCAATATGTTGCCATTTGAAATGATGTAGTCATTGGTTGCAGTTACTGAATAAAATACTTTATACCATATACTTACTATAATAATATAATTACGTTAATTCTCCAATGTTTTTTAACTTAATCTCAAAGCACATTTATATAATATAACATCAGTGGTAATTCATTGTACTACATATTCAGAAGGATCTAATTTAAATATATTAGATATAGGGGTCCTGAGTGGTGCCTCTAAATATGGGCCGTGTTAACGGGAGTTCAGGTCCTGGTGACACTGAAGCCACCCATATCCTGGAGTCCAGGAGAGCATGATTGGCCTTGCTTTCCTGGGATTGGCAGGATGCGCTTCCTGCTTTCCCACCACTGCATGCTGAGCTGTCCACAGGAGAGGAGTAGTGGATGTTCAGAAATATACGCTGGTGGCTCTAAGGCTAGCCTTCACTCTGCCTCCCTTGTGAGTCTAGTGGGGTAACACCTAGTGGGTGGAATCGATCTCTATTAAATTAATCAAATTGGACAAAAATAATCGTTTTACATTAGTTTGGTTACCATAGTATATATTAATTCTATGTCACAGCACTCACTGGTTATATTTAATGAATATTTGGTCATTCGGTTATTTTGGGTATTTGGTTCTGACCAAAGCGTGGAGTAAAACAGGCAGCAATATTTCCTCTGTAGATCAGCAGAATACAAAAAACAGATTCTATTTGTGTTCAGAAACCAAAGTCACAATCATCAATACGGAAGAGTCAAGTCCAAGAGTAGAATCCAAATAGTCCAGAAAGGCAAACAAATCAAAAGGGGCGAGACAGGCATCAAAATCGAGAAAAGACTAGCAGTGTAATTCCAACCAGATAACTCTGAACAACAGAAATCACTCTGCATGAAGCATGGTACTTTTTATGTCTATGAATTAGAATCATGTTGTTAGAATTCATTTACACTCAATCTAATTACTCTTTGTGGGGAGGAGTCTTTGTGGGGAGGAGGGGCGGAGTCTGGGGTTCGTGTTCTGGTGGGATCTGAGAGTGTGCGTCAACAACGTTAAAGGAGTCAGATTTGTTTATGGTTCATGAAATGATCCAGCTGGACTAGACCATGAGGGGTGTTCGTCTGGAATCCTACTGTGTAAGAGACGCACTTTTATTTTTATCCTTGTGTTTTTCTTTATTGTCATCTTCTGTTCAAATATTCCTCACTTTTTTAATAAAAGATTTGAACACATTTCAAAACCTGCCATTCCCTCCCAAGCCTAGACAGTCCAAACACACATAAACACGGGAAAAGCAGCGCCTTTTGAATTAACATTGTTTTGTGATGTCACAAAGGCATATTCAGCCCATAACAGTTTTCGCCCCATCCAGTGATGAGGAGTGTATTAACCTGGACTTATTTTTGTATGAGGCACAAAACAAGGCAGCCAATTAGAAAAGAGATTATTTACTTGCATTCATGGTAAAGGCAGTTAATAAAGACTGTTTTGGGGACACAATCACACAAACACAAGTGGATGACAGTGGAAAAGATGAAGTTATGAGCCCTTTAAAATATGCATGTTCATAAGCGTATCAAGCAAAATCTCTTTAATTTATGGCTTGTACAACATTTTTGGTATTTCTTTAATTGACTTGTGATTCAGAGCTTTTTCTTTTTTAAAGATCAGTGTGTAATAAATTAAACCTCAGTGAAGTGTAAAGAATATTATGCATGTCAGTGGCTCTGTGCACACCAGTAAAACCAAACTAGAAGTGAGTGCATTCGGTGCAGACAGACCCTTGTAGTGGCCACCATTACAGATCCCACCTTTTGTGTAGCACACTTAAACTCATCAGGCGGTCTGTAAGTAAAGCTTTCAGATTTCATTCTCACTACAAGGACATGGAACTCATGGCTGTGTTGAACTAAACTTAAGTTCTGTAAAAGTTCCTTCCACATGAATAACTAACCCTTTTTGTTACCACCACTTATTACTCTCTGCTATGGAGGCTAATGCTGATAGAGAGGATGGTACGAATTACAGAGGACATAAAAGTACCTCTGATACAGACAGGGATCAAAGAATTTCTCCCAAATCAGATCACAAATACAGTACTGTTTAAAAGTCTAAGAAAATTGTACGTAAAAGCTGTTTACTACTGCGCAATAATGTTACGTTTATATTACAATTAATACAGTATAAAGAGATTTCATGCATGACACAGTGTTCACTTAACCATTTCCAGATCTCTTAGAAGCCCAGTATTTGTAGCTGCCATCATTTACATTTACAGCATTTAGCTGATGCTCTTATTCACAGCAACGTATCGGTGCTTAAATAGTTCACTTCTGTATCCTGCACCTGTAAAGCTAAATTTAATCAAGTCAACCAAGAGACTGCATGCTCGGTACACCTACACTAAACCTGTCAAATGGTACCTAAACAACACTTGTCAAGAGTAAATAGGAAGAGTTAGGGAAAGATTTTTCATTTGTTTGTTTGTTTTTTTATTTTTAAATAGTAGTAGTAAGCAAGTGAAGTGAGAGAAATCAAAGACCTGGTTTGGCTGTTTTCACTCATAACCAACTCACAAAATGTCAATTTCCTTTTGGAAAAAAAAATGCAAATCTTATTACTTTTTGTTGGCATTTATTCTAATGTTAACTTTGGTTTTGCTTTCAGAATGAAATATAAATATATCAATATATAAATATATAAATGGCTTCAAACAATTCACATAGGTACCTAAGACTTCTGTACATTGAAAAGTTTTGCGAGAAATAAGTGCATCTTTTTTTTTTTTTTTTTGGCAACACCATTCCAAAAACCACTTTTGGTTTCTTCAAGAATCATGTTTGGAAAGGAACGCTCTGAAGAACCATGCCTTGAAAGGGTATTTAAGGAACAAAAAAGTGATTCATCTGTGGCTTTTCCTTCAAAGGTTTTCTGGCACATTTATTTTTCCTTTTCTTTACTCCCCGTCTGACATTATTATGGTGTTACTGCACGGTCGAGTGATGTAGAACTTTGGCCTTGACCATGATTTCTCTGGTTTTCTTATCTGCGTCTCTTCATCCCTCCCAGCTGTTACAGTCCTTCCAGGGAGCTCTGCAATAGAACTTGTAGTCCGTTCTTTTCTATGTTTACCACCATACCACCAAAAAAATAAGAGACCACTCTCCCGTTTTTCTGTACTCTGTTGTAAGTGCAGTAATGTGTGTAGAACAGCTTTTCTATGGGCTGTTTTCCAGCAGCTTGATTAAACAGAATCACACATGCACGCACACACTCTGCTTTTAACATCACAGTTTTAATTATTGCAATTGTAAAATATTTGAGTGTTGTGTAGATTAACCTTTCCAGGGTATAATACATTATTTATTTGTTTTAGTTTTACGTTTTCTTCAAACTTTTTTTTGTTTAATCAAGCGCGGCCAGTAATGAGTAAAACAAGTCACATGCACATTTTACACAGACATACTCCCACAAAGTACAAAACAGAAACCGGAAAATAATTATCATTTGTGTGCGTGTGTGTGTGTGTGTGTGTGTTATATATTAGTGCGCAAAACAAAACCGAAATCGTGACACTTGCGTCCACTAAACCGGGTCGCGGTGTGAGGAGGGTGAATCGCGACACAGACACGCCACTTCCTACTCTTTCCCATATACAGTTACCCCCCTGAAACTAAATGAATCATGAAACTAACCGAATCGTGGGTTTGGTATGTCGTTGCAGCCATAATATATATATAATGTATGTGTTTAAGATAAGGTTAAAAATGAATTGTGGATTATTATTGTTAGATGCACATGAGTGTGTGAATGTGTGTTTGTTTGAAGTATAATATAACCTCAGAGCTTTGGGAACAGCCCTTGGAAGGATGAAGCGACACGTGGCCATAGGGGATGCAGAAAGAAAGCATGGACATATTAAATAGATATACATTTAATGCACTTAGTGTCGGTTCTGCTTTTCTCCAAAAAATTAAAAGCCATTTTGACTAGAGGGAAAATACTGTGGTCTCTGACTTTTGCACAGTTGTGTGGACTTGGCACATTAATAGCCAATTGCACTGGAGCATTTTTTGAGTAGACTTTAAAAGGTATTTGGATTTTAGAGCTGAACCTCTGTTTTTTAACCATATTTTTGTTTTATGCATTGTAATCCGATGATAAGATACAGCCTGATGTGGGGTCTTTGTAGATCTGTGTTGTTTTGATGAGACGGTTTAACTGAATATTGATTTAGTCATTGGATGTCCTTTTCCAGGCTCTTTGGTTTCCATGCCTGCTATGACCTGTCTAATGTGTCTTTGGTTGTGTCCTGTTGCGTCAGACTGATTTTATGGATTGTAAACAGACTCATAATGCCTGTAAAGGCCAGAGCCCCTGTATCCCTAAGGCCTGGTTCCCAAAACAGAGCCCTGGTTTAATTGCAAAGAATTTCCTTTTGATAAACTTTGATGACATTGCCAATTGTTTTCTGAGAGTTATGAGTGTGTGATGTGACCCTTCCTTTCTTACTATTATTATATAATGTTGTACAAAAATATCTCACCTTAAATATCCTATAATTCAAGACATGTGATCTTGCATTAATAGGTATAAATACATTTTTTGTGCATTGATTATTGCTATTTAAATTACAGTAGTAGGTTGATTATTAATATCCAGGCATAGGTTAGCTGGTTTTACACTCCTCTCTTTTTACTTCATAAACTAATGATTTTTATTCATGTTAAACAGTGAAAATGTGTGGCGTGAACCACTATAAGCGTCTTTGAATATTTAGAAAATTGCTTTATAAATTTAATTTATTATTATGATTATGATTTATTATTATTATTTTTATTATTATAATGATTATTATTATAATTAGTGTCAAAAATATCAAGTATAACCAGTTTCCTTTATTAGATGGAAGAATCTGTAACCGTGCATGTCTGATGTGCTGCAGAGTCAAATTCTAGACTGTCCTTTACTTTAAAATGCACTCATTCTCAGTTTCATCCCATTGACTGTCACTTAATAGCTCAATATAATCTGGTTATTCACAGTTATATTAGGTGGATTTTATAGGTCAGTAGTACTGAATAAAAAGGACTTTTTCTGACTAATTAAGGAACTCAAATGTTTCTGTCTGGTAGTGTAAATTTGATTATCTAAACAATATAGGATATTTGCCCACATGCTGTTTCATTATGTAGAACTGCGTTTAGAATTTGACTACCTGCTATGGACTGAAAGGAAAAACACTCACACACCTTCCCAACCTTTGTTTGATCAGTGGTGAGAGAGCAGTAAGACACCAGATAAAAGTGTCAAGGCCGCTTACAAGCTGCACTGTTGCCCTCAGTGCTCTCTGCCACTGCTCTGGGATCAGTCTAAACATATTTACACTGATTGGTTTGGTCTCTGTCTCCAGGTCACAATGACTATGTGTGTCCTGCTACCAACCAGTGCACTATCGACAGGAACCGCAGGAAGAGCTGCCAAGCGTGCCGCTTACGCAAATGCTACGAAGTTGGCATGATGAAAGGAGGTGGGTATAATTAAGACAGAGGCTCACATTCACACACTTTTCAGAACATGGAGTCATACATATCCCACATAGACTATATGGACAAAAGTACTGGGACACATCACCATTATACCAGCAGGGACTTTAAAAACACTGCCTTCAAATACATAGTCCATAATATGAAGTTGGACCCCAGTTGCAGCAATAAAAGCTTCCAATCTGCTTGGTAGGCTTTCAACGATTTTTTTGTTGTTGTGGGAATTTGGGTCTATTCATTCTGTTGGCCATTTATGAGGTCAGACACTGACATTGGATGAGAAGCTCTAGCTCACAATCTCTGTTCCAGTGCAGCCCAAAGGTGTTGGATGGGGTTGTCCCAACATTTTTGTCCATATTTTATATAGCATACATATCAAATTATATATACTGTACTGGGAAAATTGTTACATATTAGCATTAATAAATACAAATAATGTTAATATAATCAGTGCTGAATTAAATTAAACCAGATGTGCTGGTGATTAAATCCAACAGACCTCTTTCATAGCAAGAAGCAGCAAGGAGCAATTCACAAGACATTTGAATGATTATTAATGCCCAGTAAAGATCAGGAACCAAAACGAAATGGTTTTACCCATTTGGTAAAACAAATAAATATGCATCTATTGTTTTTAACAAAAAGGCAGCAAACTTACTCTCCCCCTTCTCTCGCTCTCGCTCTTTGTCTTAAACACTCACATCATAGCGACTTGCAAGTTCCTCCTTCCTGATAAAACTCGCCATGATGACCATGTTTTTGACTGGGTTCCTGACTCTGTTCCTCATCTCTAATCAGACCAAATGCTTCTGAATGAAAACTGTGTGACTGAAGTTCCTGAAAATCAGGGAGTTTCTGTGTTTTAGCTGAGTTCATAAGAGGAATTCCTGTAGCTTAACCCCTTAAACTGCAAGAGGATTGTTTAGTTATTAGTCCTGATTTTCTGTGGTAATGGACAAAATGTACCCTATTCAAGGAATTCAAGACTCAAGACCAGAAAGGGTTTAAAAGTCAAACTCAGTTTATTTTATTTGCCAGGCAAAGAGTGACCCGTGCTCAGAGCACCCCTTTGGTGGTCTGACAGGGGTGGCTTCTTACAGATAAGAAACAATCTCTTTCTCTCTCAATGTGTGATGCTGACCCCCCATCTTGATTTCCAAGCAGTGACCTATTCTGATTCTGACCTATTTTCTGATTCTGATTCACACTTCTGCTTTTCAATGGTTCAGCATTACACACCAAAATTACACAGAGAGAGACGGATAGTACAGACACTTTGTCTCTAGACACTCTGTCATCTCCACCTACGAATCATACAATGACGTAATTATACAAAAGATTGGAAAACTCCCCCCACACTCCCCAATTTTGATGAATATTTCCCATGTTAAACAATTAAACAAACACACGTGAGTAAATGAATATATGGGCATATATTGACTTGTTATTTGTTGATTACATGTTTATTGAATAAAAAGAGAAGGTAAAGGTAGAAACTATACACAATATATAAATGAGTATCTGTGTATACACATATTCAGGGAACAAAATTAAATAATGGAAACTTAAAGCCAAACACTTACGAAAAAGAAAACTTACAAATCAGCCCAATAAAAAAAAATATGATGGAAATAAATGCATATACTTCACTGAGACAGATTTCAGAAAGACTAAAATAGCCTGTACTCTGTCCACAGTCAGAACATGCCCAAAAAATTGTACTTGATCCTGAACAAATTGCAATTTAGATTTAGAGAGCCCTAATGAACTTGTTCAGCTAAAAAACTAAGGAGCTTTTTCTTTGCTTATCATAAAGAACAAAAAACTCCTTTTAGTTTAGGTCTTAGAAACAAACAAAAAGCACAAGATCTGTAAACCCAGGAGAACTTTCAGGATAGTCTCTGCCCTCATGTGGGAAGGGAAATCCCACAGAGGGGGGGGGCTCCGGAGAGTGGCTGAGTGGCGGCTCGTCGAGAAAACGAGCAGCAAACGGTTCTCTGTGCTCACAATGAGTTCAACTACTGCCAAGCAATTAACAATTTCAATGAAGGGATAGGTATGATGGGAGGGGCTTTTGACCAAACCCAGTTAACAAATGGAGTTACAGCAGTTTGGTCACATATATAGACATTCTAGAGACAAATATATTATTGACATTTACATAAAACAAGCTAGATTTAATTCCTTGTTCATCACTTTCGGAGAGAGGCAACCAAGTTCATGAATCCAAAAGCATTCTCTCTGGAGCAGTGTTTTATCCTAGTCCCCACCTCTACCTTTAGGCTAGACTCTTTTGACCCCCAGAAAACAGGTCAGCAGCAGAGTGACCTGCAGCCTCCTAGCACTCATATGTTCTGGAAAGGACCTGTTGTGTTTCCCACATACAGCAATGGGCAAGGACAGATCCAAATATACACCACATGTGTGGATCTGCATGGAAAAAAACAGTTTGATTTTGTACGCTGTGTGTGTGTGTGTGTGTGTGTGTGTGTGTG
>JBBMFX010000148.1:2340361-2350799 GCA_037832545.1 Rhabdalestes septentrionalis | reverse complement strand
CCCTCCTTCCCTCCCCCCCTCTCTCTGGGTATTCAGGTATGTTTTGCAGTTTCACCGCCCCTGGTCAGGCCCTGAGGGACAGCTTCATGGTGCAGTGCATGCTGGACAACATCACTGACGCTCTCATACACAGTATCAAGCAGTCAGGTGTCTCCATGCAGCTCCAGTGCCGGCGGCAGGCCAAGCTTCTCCTGTTACTGTCTCACGTCAGACACATGAGGTAAGACAATGGGGAAGAGACACTCATATGCAATTGTTTTCAAAGATCTGCATGTCCCTGGCCAAGATTATCAATACATGTTTAATTGTATGAAAAATGTAAGTAAGTCTTATTTGGATTTTCACCCAATTTTCCACCCACCATTATTGAAAAGACTAAAATTATGGCAAAAAAAGGCAAAAATGAAGCAAAAAGACAAAGTCAAAGACAATGACAATGGTCAGTTCCCCCATTGTACCACCAGTAAGCATTTCTGGGTGGTGGATCAGCAAAGCAGACACACTGACATTTTAGTGGAATGAAAAGTGTGTGTGTGTGATCAGATACTGCACTACTGCTGGAGTTTTAACACCTCAATGTCACTTCTGGACTGAGAATAGCTCAACAGCCAAAAATAGGGAGGACAGTAAGTGGACTGCAGCAGCACATCTGTTAGTAATGTATGTGCAACACACATACGAACACAGACAAATGTGCCGTTATCATGTCATTGTCACTGCTGTGCTACGAATGATCCAAATAAGACCTGCCCAGTGACCCAGAGAAACAGGTGGACAATGTGTAGATATCAAGAGGGTGGTCCTACTGAAGTGTCTTGTCAGTGTGTGTATGCGTGACTATAGATTATTATTTTTTAAAAAAGTCATTCAAGAAAAACATTGCTTGAATTGTCCTGTGAAAGCCAAAAAGAGAAAGTATTTATTTTTCCACACGTGTAGGCCAGGTATTTCACAGCATATTTTACAGTTTGGCCAGTTGACGTTTGTATCTCTATGCACACATTTAGCAACAGAGGGATCGAGCACTTGTACAGCGTGAAGTGCAAGAACAAAGTTCCACTGTATGATCTGCTGCTGGAGATGCTGGATGCACAACACGTCCCGTCCCAGAATGCGCCCCATAACGAGGTACTAGACGAGACAGTGCCCCCTTCCACCACCCGCAGCAGCAGCCTCACCACACTGCGCGGGGTTTTACTGCCAAATCCAACACGCCCGGATCGAAGCCATGGACCCTGAATCCAGCTCCACATGCTGAGAAGACTATATGGTTAAGATGGAGTCTTTTAGGTCTGGACTGTTTAAAAGTGATCGTCAATGGGGTCAGCGCTGAGATGTTTGAGGATGTCTCCTCCAAGCCTTTCAGCTGGTCAAGCTGGAAGTAGAACAGCCAGAGAGATGAGTGGAGGCTAGGTAAATCTTCTCATATCTACTGTGGCATGACTATGCTGGTCCTGCTGAACTAGCAGAATGTAGAAATGCATCAGCAGGTTGAATATATATTACTTAAAGACTAAAAAACTGTACAGTGGGAAAAAAAATGCAGGTGCTTGAAGCTACATTCTTACAAATTTCAATAATTCTAGTGGATCGGATATAGAAAAGGAGCAAATACACTCTTGTCCAGATTTAGAGCAGCCAAGATTCACAGAGTATATGAACGTAATGACTTAATGGGACAGTGTGCTACTTTTATTGCAATGTCACAGTGCTTGCTTTATCTCTCTGGTTTACTGATGTACCAGCCGACAAATGTGAACTCAAACTGCTTGTAAAGTTGTCCTATATGTTGCCTTTCCCTCAGTGTTGTGTTCTCTAAAGGAATTCTAAAGGTACATTTGCCTTAAGTGACACCACATGTTCATTTTGGTTTTTATTTTCCGGCACTATTGGTTGCAGCATTGATGTGCAGATCTACTCTTCATGTAAATACATTCACGCATTACCTAAGGTACATTATCTCTGATGATGAGTACACTGCCTTCATCAGCGCCAACACATGCTGTTCCTCTGGTGCTCGCTCATTTGTATAATCTACACGGATTCATTCATAACGCTGTTACCAAAAAGAAGGGATGAAAAAATGGGCAAAAACTATTTTTATGAGCCCTAATATAAAGACAAGTTCTCATTGGCTCGCACATGAAAAAAATAACTCAGGATAATATTTAGTATATATTAAATGGAAAGGTTTTTTTTTTACTGTCAGCATTAGCAAACTGTACATACATAAATAAGAACTGACATTTTAATAATTCATGTCCCAAAATTTTAAACCTAGTGAGCTACTCAGTCAGTAATAGTTACCTAAAAAACACTCATAGGCCAGCAACACTGTCAGTAATTGGCGTGTTTCAAAAACATGATGCATTGACCGCATGCCATGAAATAAAGGTAAAAAAATTAAAACATATCTCATTTTCATACAAATAATCCCCCCCCCCCCTCCCAAATCATTAAGTGGGGGTGCTAATAGAGCTTTTTCTGTCTTAAATAAAACTTTTAAAATGAAAAAAATAACGAAGCAATCGACAATTTTTTGGACGGAATAAGTGCAGTACCTTCAAACGAGTCAGTGTTGTAGTTTACATCAGATTCACTCCATCATCCCCTGATTCATGAGGGATGGGAGAGAAGTAATACTTGGGCTTCTGAACTTTCTCCTACACGTCAGACGTGCTTTTAGGAGGCCCTTGGTACATTTTGATTGCAATTAATAATTTAATAATAGTAATAAAATAAAAATAGCAGCGGTATTTAACTGTACAAGAATAAATCAACTTTGGCTAACAAACAGTCATTGTAGTCGCTAGATCCTGAAGAAAGTCCGACAGGGAGGGTGACGGGCGGCTCATATGGGCGGAGGCCCGTTGGTGTAATGGAGCATGTGGTGGAAGGAGCGGGCAAAGTTGTTGGCGTGGGCGCAGCTGTAGTCCTCCTCAGTCATGGGCACCAGACAGGCCAGGCCCACAATGAGCAGCAGCAGGAGCTGAAGGGGCAGAGCGGCCCGGAGCACTCGCAGCAGGAAGGGCTGGCAGCGCCCGGCAGCAGCGCCATCGCGAGGCCCGGCCGAACCAGAGCGAGAGGAAGCGCAGACAGAACCCCTGGGTGACCTGAGAGAAAAAAAAAACCACACAGCCGTAATCAGACCACATCCAGAGAACAGAGACATGACCAAACTAACACTAACCCCCGTGACTCCAAAGTCCCGGTTTATTATTCACTTATTAAACCATAAGCCCTGTTATTCAGAAACTGATAAACGAATTACACAGTTATGAGTGGGGAACTAAAGTGTGGTTTACCAAGCACCAGTTCTGTCTTTTTTCACCAAAGACTCTGGTCTAATTTGGCTCTGAGGCGAGGCAGATGCGGGGGCTTCATCGTGTCCACTATGTGAGGGTTCAGTGTCATGGCCGGTTCCAGCCAGACTGTGGAACGCTAACAATCCTCTCTCCCTGAGTTAAAGCACCAGTGAAAAGAACACCATGTTCTTCAGCCTTCAGACTGCTGCAGGGAGGCCCGGGGACTCGGCATTATTTCATTAGAGTGTCTAATATATCGCAAGTTAACTGTCTCACAGAAATGTTTAAATGTAAGACATTGTTGAGTAATTACGTACATCAGTAATTCCTGGAAGTTTTGCTCATTTAAACCAATTACATTCATTTGCAGAAGTTGTCAAAATAATCTTTGTTGCATTGATTTTGCAGGACATATTTTTAATATACATGTTTGCCAGTGTGTTTCATTCTGTACAGTACATGTACATTAAAATGTGCTCTCTGTAGGGGATGTGTTTTATTTTCATGTGGAAAATCAGCAAAACATGTCATTTGACATACACCCAAACGTTTGCATACAACTCTGAGAGATCAAATGGTCAAAATGAGGCTATGAGGGTCTGCATAATAGTTTCTAAAGGGAATTGAAGGACATTTTTGAAAATGCAGACTGCATACAGTCCTAATTGTATGTAATGAGGGCTTTTCCTTGTGCAAGGGAAATGAAGGATGACTCAAAGCATTGTGCCAAGCTGCAAAAACAATGAAAGCAGCAGAATGACATATTAGAACACAAATTGTACAGTGAGGTATCTATTTCAATACAGTCTTGAGGGTTGTAGGATAGAGAGATGATGGAGCTATAAGGGCCTCTGCCACCAGAGGGCAGCAGCTGCTTACATTTTTTGCTGTATTAACACACCGAATTCAGGGATCTGTTGGTTCTTGGTTCCTGAGCACTGTAGTCTAAAGAAAGGTAAAGAACCATAAAAGTCCTTTAATACAGAAATGACTACATGCTGGCTCCCAGTGGAAAGGAAATTACACTGAAACTGTGAAGGTCTCCATCAGTTTTTGTAGCTCTGGCATCCCAAAATCAGTCCATCATCCCCCCACCACCCATCTAGAGTCCAGTAGAGAGGTACCTGAGGTGCGGGAGGCTGGCTGAGGATCCTGCTTCAGACACAATACATTTGCCCCGTAGCTGTTGTGCAATGAGCAAAAGGGAGGGAGGGGTAAAACAAAGAAAGAATGTTTCAGTCCAAGCAAATAAAGACAAAGCTTGTGGTCACAAGCAGAGACATATAGCCAGGCCATCAATCATTGATAACAATGAAGGCAAAAGGCAGCAGCAAAATAATTCGGGCAGGATGACAAAAAGGATTTCGCATAAAGCAAGAAACCTGGCTTTCCAGAGCAGACGCTCTTTTTTTCTGCAAGGAATGTGGGTTTATATAAAAGTCACTACGTCTGAGATGGAAAGCCAGTATTTCTTGTAAGTTTCCAACTTTAAGTGATCATCTTGTGATGGTCACAAACAAAAAGTTCAGTGCAAACCAAAGAATTTCTCAGGGACAAACAAAGACAAAACTATCATGCTCTGTAAGCGGTGCAGACTGTTGCTTATCTAAGATTTTTCCGTTTATTATGATGTAGCCAAAGATCGTTTATTCTCATTTACACTACACACATGAGAAACTACATTTCTCAGGTAAGATCCTTGTCAAAAATGCCAAATGAACTACACTCTAGCTGCACAGTGTCCACAGCAGGCTGCGGACGGATACTGCATGCAACAACCAGTCAGTTTTAACGGAGAAGAGGTTCATTACCGAATGATGGTGAACAGGCACATTGACCACAGACACAGGACTGGCAGATCCAGATGTTTCAACATCATCTACAGCAGACCAGACGCACAGGTCCTGAGGAGCAGAGAGGTTTGGTTAAGCATAAAAACAGTGTCTTTACATTTACATTTACATTAATAATTTCAATGTATGGAAAGAAAAGAGCTTATTCTATACAGCAGTGTTTCTGTAATGCACAGCCTCAAAATCTAATTGTCTTTATCTCAATGCAAGTAACTTATGATACATATGTTTCATAAATGTAACTTTTCTTTCTGCTGTATATGGAACAATGAACAATACTCTTATGTTGGACAAGCTTCACGTTGGACTTCAGTGAAATAAGGTATTTATTTAGAAAGCAGGTCCCCAGTACCAATGAATGTCCTGAAAAGACTGACCTGTGCATCTCCAGTGGCCTGGAGCTCCTTCTTCATCATCTGCAGGTCAGAGGCGACGGCCTTAAGGAGGAGACGGAGACGGTTCCCGATGACATGCACCCTCTCCTGGGCTTCAAGGCATTCGCTGCCCTGAGCCTGAACCAGCAGCTGCAGTGAGAGCTCCTGCAGGACATTCACCCTCTGCTCAGAGTCCTTCAGCTCCAGCTGGATTTGCTGCAGACAGGCAGGTTCAGGAAACGTTAGGTCCGCTAAATTAGAGCTCAGTAGTATGTACAGTATACATCATAACACTGTATGCATTCAGATAAGAACTGTAGCTAAGGTAGACTGCATTAAATGTCGTGTTTTTGTCTGGTCTTGTTGTTTAGATGCTCGTGTTTTTCCCCCATGCTCTTTTTTGTCTTGTCTGCACTTGTGGTCTTCTGAAGTTCAGTTTCCGTTCTTGTGTTGCTCCATGGTCCTGGAGATGCGTAGTTTCATTTCACTGTTTACTGTGTGTATACGGTTGAAAAGACAATAAAGGCCTACTTGATATACCTCTATTAGTCCAACAAATAGGAAATGTATGAAATGATATAAAGTTTTCTGGACAGGGATTAAGCCTAGTCCTGGATTATATAGAGGTGTGAATAGATATTTTGCATTGAAAATGAAAGGGTAGTCCAAGACTAGGCTTAATCCCTCTCTGGGAAACCGACCCAAAATATATTGTGTTGAACTCAACCTGCCTGTCCTGGGTGAACTGGCGTTGCTGTAATTTGAATCACTTGTACTGGGGTTTTACTGAGTTTACAAGATGAGCTGTAAAGGACAGCAAATAGTTTTGAGCTGCTGAATTTGAAAGAGGTACCTGTAATGCTCTGTAATGGGCTCGGAGTGTGTGACGGTCCAGCTCCTCTGAGAGGGGAATGATTTCATTCCTTCTGCGGTCGATGTTCTCCAGCCAGAGCAGAAGACCGTGACTCAGCTCATGGAAGTCCTGTAGGGATAAACATGGTGTGTAAAGTAAGGAGCTTAAAAAATGACAACAATAAACAAGCTGGTTTGAATGGCACCTGGTTGAATGACTGGAAAATCATGAGTTCAAGGAGGTAAAAGTGTCTTAGATTATCTGTTAAATTTGTAGTTATGTTTTGATTGACACACCTGGCACTGCATGAGCGCCTCCTGAAGCGCTCCCCTCCACTGCTGCAGAGCCTTGCCCAGGCGGTCCCAGCGCGAGTTCATCTCTTTCAGCCTCTCTCTCAGCTCCCGGCTCTCCTCAGAGTCCGAATTGAGGAGCCCCACGCTGCTCAAGTTGATGGACAGGACTTTGGATTTCTGGGCATCTACTGCCTTCTGCAGCTCCTGGTGAGAAACGTTTAGAAATGTGAATAAGACCTTCCTGCTTTTTCATTTTGTAAATATGAGCATTTTAAGCTCTGATCCATTATCTAAAACTCCATCCTGGAATCATACACACACACACATTCAGCCAGCCAGTGACTTCATGGGGAAACACCATCAGACACAGTATTTCCTCAATATTCTTAATTTTTTTAATGTTTAGTCATGATGAAACGTTTTCAGAATGTTTTTTCAAAAAAGAAAAACTGAGGAATTTGACTTGCTGTAATAGTGCAAAAAATAAAAAAATCTAACTGTAACTATACATTTTTTTTGATAGAAAAAAGTGGATTATCACACAAAAAGGCTTGCTCCAATGCATTTATTTATACACACTTGCAAAGAAGACAAAAAGAAGAAAAACATGCATTGAGCAGAGAGAACAACGAAGGTATCATTTTCCAAAACGACAGTTATAAAAGTTTGCTTTTTATTTACCTTCTCAATGATTCAGTTATATTTTGACTGCTCTACAGTAGGATGCTGACTTCAGTCTCCTCACACGGTTCTAAACAAGGTCGCTGACTCCAAGGACATCAGCTTAGACCAACAACGACCAGCTATGAGCTCTGATGTGAAAGGCTGCTTTGGAGTCAATGTGTACATTTTCGGAGCACGCCTTTTGTTTTTTGTCGTTCTTTTATCTTCTGTAAAATTCTCAATGTGAAAAGGATTTACAGCTTTGTTTCCATGCAAATGGAAAGTGCCCTAGATATACTGAGCATTACTGAACCAGTTCCAGTAGATTTAAATAAAGAAAACATCAATAACTCTTCACAATATTGCATATTATTGATTTCCCTAAACTGTGTAGTTACTGGTGTCATACAAGTGTCATGAATCGTAAGTCTGTAAGAAAAAGTTACTAGACCAGATATTCAGTGTCTTTATGTTCCTAGAGTATGCAAACTGAATTAAAATAGGGGGTCAGTGAGGGTATATGAGATGACCCTGATGACCCTCACAAACTAAGAGGGGGTGTGTGAATGTAGGTCAGTTCTGCTTTTAGACTAGTTTATATCTGGAAAGCTGAGATCAGTGCCAGGCACCACCTCTCCTACTCAGAGAGGCATGGATCTGTGTATTATATTACAAACACACTCTGCAGTGCACACATGTGTCTACAGTAAACATTAACTGTACAGACACACATAACACACACTCATATGTTCTTAAATACGGCCTCTATTGTACTTCAATTGCAGCAATTTATTACACTGACAGTATATTAATATTGAACTGCTGCTGATCATTTGCACATATAAAGTACACAGATACATTCTAGTATACTTTTTGTTCTCTAATTTACTCCTGCATATTAAAATTACCCTTTGTACTTTCAAAGGATTGAACATATTTTTATAGTTTATTTGTATATGTGTATTCTCTGTGCCTTTTTTGTACTCTGTAAAATCTGGAGTCACGCTGTCTCGTCTGGCTGTACACGTGTGTATAGCTGAGATGACAAGTTTACTTTCTCACACACCCACACCCACACACAAAAATACATACCTTCAGTTTTCTGATTCTCTGCTCGATGGTGTGTATATCTGCACTTAAGTTTCTCCCCCTCAGCTCTGCCAGCTCCTCCTCTGTCTGGTTAAGCCATGCCTCCATAGCCTCCAGGTCAGAGTTGAGCTGGTGCCATAGCAACAGGTCTTCTCTGAGACTCTGCTGTGAGTTGGACTGGGCCTGAATCAGCTCCCAGCGCTCGATCACTCCTGCAGGGCAGATGAGCACATATCAGTTTAGGACACTTTAGCTGGTGCTGCTGCTGCAACTGAAAAGAAAAGTCCAAAACTAATCGTCGTAATCCATCATGCTGGTTGACACAGACAGTGCCACACACAATAAATATTCAACACACAATGAATATTCAACTGAGTTCAGGACACTTGCGAAAGTTCACAAAAGGGACAAATGACACATTTTTGCCATTGCATTGTTTAAAAATGTGCACTATACTCTTAAGTGGGTTTTGTGTTTAGATGTGTGCTTTACTGTACTGTTTTGTGTCCGTGTTTAGTGTAGATGTAGTTTTGTGTCTCTGTGTTGTCTACAGATATAGTAGACTCATTCCTGTAGCCTCTCTGGGTTTTAGATAAAATTTGGTCCCCTGCATTGAATATAGATGAACAGCAGACTCCTAAGTGTGCTGTGCCACTGTGCCAAAGATAGGTGCGTAGTAGACTTAGCCTGTGTTTCACTTTTCTGCATTGTTTAACCTGTGTTTTTGTGCTAAGAATATATGTGTCTTAGACTCTAACCTGTGTCTCAAACGTGTTGTTTAACATGTGTTTTGTGACTCTGTGTTGAGTATAAATGTGTCATAGACTCTAACCTGTGTTTTGTGACTCTGTGTTGTGAATAAATGTGTAGCATTCCCCAACCTGTGTTTGTTTCTCTGGGCTATTTAGTAGACTCCAGCCTGTGCTTTGTGACTCTGTGTTGCTTAACCTGTGTTTTTGTGTTGAGTATGTGTAGTAGACTATAACCTGTGTTTCGCTTGTCTGTGTTGTTTAACCTGTGCTCTGTGTCTCTGTGTTGTTTAACCTGTGCTCCGTGTCACTGTGTTGTGTAACCTGTGCTCCGTGTCTCTGTGTTGTTTCACCAGTGCTCCGTGTCTCTGTGTTGTTTCACTCGTGCTCCATGTCTCTGTGTTGTTTAACCTGTGTTTTTTCTCTGTGTTGAGTGTAGATCTGTAATAGGCCCGAACCTGTATTTTGTGTCTCTATATGTTCAGGGTTGATGAGTCCTGACAGGTCATCCTCATCCTCCCCCAGCTCTCCCTCTGCTCTCTTCACAGCGTCGATACTGCCCCGACAGTCTCCCATCAAGCGCGACTACACAACAGTACATCATACATGAAAAATACACTGCAGTACTGTGCATTATAACAGCACTCCAAACATTTTACTGCAAATTTATTTCGATCAAGTCTGTCTGGCTAAGACCACACATTTCACTCTACTTCACATTACAGAAGGAGCTCTACTTACATAACCCATGTAGGAGCTGTTGTGACTGTGGCATTCCAGTAAACTACGAGCTGTTTCACCTGTAAGAAGGAGTTTGTAAGTACAGGCTGAAAATACAGAAAGGAGCAATTTTCCTACTTCCAGTTGTACTGGATTTGGCTCAGATTACACATACTATGTGATGAGTGCTGATTAGTAGTATTTCTGTGATGTTACTCAACAATGACAAAAATAATAGCAACATTTTGAAAAGTGGAATCACTTTTTCTAGTTACAAAAAACAAGTTTTTGTGTAAAAAATTATTCAAATCATCAGTGCAAAACATCCAGCATTTGATCAAAAGAAACATTTACAAAAAGCACTTATAAAATGACTAAGTGTACAAAAAATAGATGAGTCATACCCGAAAGGATAAAATGAGTGAAAAAATAAAGAAAGGGTGTATAGGGTTATTTAACTATAAATGGATGCACATAACATGCAATAGGGGGGGGGGGGAGGGGGGGGGGGGGGGGGGGGGGGGGGGGGGGGGGGGGGG
>JBBMFX010000148.1:2310065-2323398 GCA_037832545.1 Rhabdalestes septentrionalis | reverse complement strand
ACACACACACACACACACACACACACACACACACACACACACACACACACACACACACACATACATACACATACACACACACAAGAACAGTTTAGGACAGAGACATTCAATATGTCAAAAGAGGCATAATGTATTACTTTGTCCCAAAAACTTTAAAACAATTACTTTGCACCAAATTGCATTCTGTACTCTGCATACATGTATATAGCTGAGATTACAAAGTTCTCTTAGACCTGAGTATTAAAACACTGAAGATCTTGAGGGAAATGATTTGAGTGATGATTTTCTGTACTACTGATTGTTTATTACAGATTCTTTCCTCTGTGCTGAACTCCACCATATCCTAGACACTCACCATTTGGTCTAAGCTGGCCCAAGACTGGTTTAGTCCCTTAAGTGTTTCCATGATGACAGATGAAGGCTCTTCTTTCTTGCCCTGGGTGAGCGCACATCCTTTTTCCTCCACTTTCTCCAGCTCTTTCTCCTTCTCTTTAACCAGCTCCTCCAGCTCCTGACAGGCACAAAGAGCACTTTGGGTTACACATTTTTGTGAACAAAGTAGAGCTCTTTACGCAACCTGTAATGAACAATGTTTACCTGACAATTTTTCAGGGCATTCTGAGCGGAGGCCACGTCCTCGATTCTTGGTTTCTTCTTGAGTTTCTCCTCCTGTATGCCAATCCATGTTTTCAGTGCCTGTACTCCGTTTTCATACTCCACCCAGCTGTCCAGAAGACCTTCCAGCAGCTGAATCTGAAAGGAAACATGGACCCGAAAAGGAACAGACATTCACTGACGGAGTTGTTGAATATGAACATTAATACTGTAGTCGTAAAGTCAAAAGTGCTCCGAATGTGGCAAAGCACCATGTACACAGCGTCTGTAATTCATGTTCATTGGTCCATGTGATGTCTTTTAAATAAGGGGTGCAGACCTTCTCACTAATGAGCCCCTGAAGGATCTGCCAGCGTCGGTTCATGGCTCCCAGGCGCTCGGCGAAGTCCGTCTTATCACTGCGCTTCCCTTCCACATCCTGACTGCTCATCTGGAGAACCGACTGGTTCACAAAGTCCACCGTCAGCTGTTTACAGGACAAGTCTATCTGAAATCCCTGTGGGTTTTGAATGAAAACAAACAAAATAAGAAACAAGACTTAAAATATATCACTATTCTACATACACTACCACACAAAAAGGGTGGAAAGTGAAACAGTAGCAGGACAACGTAATTAGTTTAATTGTGTATGTGTACAGTTTGCTTTACTATTATGAAAATATTTTCACTTTTTAGACCTCTAAAGTGTACCATAACCACGTGGTCTAAATTATTCTTAATATAAAACACTGTGGTGGTCTAAAGCTCAATGAAATAGATTAATTACAGTGCATTATAATTATGAATGCAATAGTATTTAGATAATTATTTTGCACGCCTTTTCAACCACTATTTTTATTTCTTTTCTCACAATTACCTTGTATTTCTGAATGTAGGCCTGCACCGCCTCTGAACCCACAGCCCTCATGATCTTGTTTTGGTCCTCCCGTATGATGTTCTCCATGAGGGAAATCCAGGTCATGAGCTCTGTAATGGCATGTCGAGATGCTAATTTCTCCATCTGCAGCTGTAGGGAGCAAAGAAAACATTTAAAGTTACAATTATGGCATTTTACTTCCATTCCCTTACTACAGGGGGCAGTGTCCATGGAGCAACTTGGGGTTAAGGGTCTTGGGGCAGACATTTTGAAAGGGGCCACTAGCACCACTGTTTCTTACAACAGAAACTCATGTTTCTCCGTAATAGTCTGCAAATAAACACTTCTCTATCAAATAGACAAAAGTACTATTATCTTCCTTTAAGCTGAGGTTTAGGAGCAGTATTATGTTGATAATACATGTTACATAGATCATTTTGCACCATTTCTAAAATGTGTACACCTCGCAGATATTGCATGGTCATTCTCGACAATTTCTATATGACCATTAAAAGCTCACATGTTGCCATTTCAGTTGGTCTTTGTGTATAAAAAAGATCAAATCCCTTTTAAAAATAGAGATATGAGTTTTTTATTCCTATAACAACAATAAGATTGGCTCCTCTGTCCTCACCTGGTGGAGTTTCTCCTGGACCACAGGGATTCGCGTGAGCAGGTCGGCCCACTGCGTTTCCAGCAGGGCCAGGTGGGATCTGAGCGACGCCGTGTCCACCTTCTTCAGCCGCAGCAGCTGGTTCCCCTGACTCAGAACAGATGAGCGCTGAGAAGACTTGGCATCCACCTCTTTGTAGAATTCCTGTAGAAAGATTAGGCAGTTAAATGAAGAGAATTGCTTTGATTCTGTCCTTGAAAATATTTTTACACATGTTTTTGGAGATCTTGATTAATTTTAGATGCATTCAGATAAGTGCACACAAGCAGTCAAACGGTTTTTGCACACACTGAGATCTGCATGTTCCTCACTGTTTACTAAAACAGTTGCTAACAAATACATTTACAGTGTGTACACTGTTTAAGATCCTTTCTTCATAACTACTGACCTATAAAAACCAACTTACATTATTATAATTATAATGTAGATCACCACATTTCAGTTAGATATTTAATGAGCTATTAAGTGATGGGATGAAAGAGTGAACAAGAGCATTTAAAGTTAGAGAGTTTAGAATCTAGTACTTTACTCTGCATCACAACCAGTTAATAGTGAGGCCTGCAGATCTTATAAAGGAAACTTGCTTTATTTCACATAATTTGATTCATAGTTGTTCACTCCACAACTTTCAGGTTAACAAAAATGTTTTATTTGTATTATAAAAAAGGTTATTAAATAAATGGATAAGTGGTAACCTGAGGTGTGCAAAACGTTTTGATTAGTAGTTTAACTTGATTGGTTTGTGCTTTGAGGAGCTCCTCACCAGAAAAGCATGCAGGTGGTCTCGCACAGTCTCCAGCTCCTGAGGGACAGTAACAGACTGAGTGCTCCAGAACTCCAGCCGGTCCAAAGCTGAAGCCAGCCACTGGCCCAGCTCTGCAGAATCACTCTGATACCTTTAAGAGCAAATCACAAGGGGTCAAAACGACAAATATTCCCATAGTATATTGGACTGATACATGACTGATCTAAGAGAACATAGTATATGGTATGATATGAGTGATGGGCGAAGACTGACCTGGTCCAGTGTTTGAGAGTGGAGTCCAGGCGATGCAGCTCCTTGTTGACTTTGGTGGTGCAGCAGAGCCAGTGGTCCAACAGCTGAGTGAGCTGAGCCTCCAGCTCCGAGCAGCACACACTCAGCAACAGCTTCTTCCCGTCCTCCAGAACCTCATACAGCTGCTGCTGCCGCTCCGCTAGGCTGCTCTTCAGATGCTGCAGTGAATGAAAGAAGAAAGAGAAAAGAGTAGAAGATTTATACAAAATTATTTATAATAAAAATCCCCCTTTAATGCATAGGTTTTCATACATGACTGTGGCTGGTAGGAATCTGGCCCTTTTATCAAACCCAAATCTAAAACCCTTTGCCTGTAACCACATAATGCAATATATCATTTATATAGCTCTATGGTGAGCCATAAAAGTTTTGATAATTTATTTATAAAAACATCGACATGATTAACTGGAGTTTTTAAGGGGGCTCCTGGGGACCATATCCTCATATACATCCCACAAACAGATCCTAATCAATGCATTAATAGTTAATTAATAGTGATGGGTCAATACTGTCTTTGATCATGCCATCACTTTCTAACATTCACTTCAGTCACTGCAGGATAGAAACAGCAAAATAATGGGATATATTTTTTATACTATTTTTTCACATGGGACACAGGTCTATAAGATTAAATGGAGTTTTTAGGTTTACTGGAATGTCTTTACTTAAGACACATCCATGGTCTACGAACAGGCTACATGTCACACAGGTCTCTATTCTGGACTTCACTTTCAAGAGGCAGTCGACTGGTCTAAAAATTTCATTTGTTTTGGATTTGTTCCCATCCAAACAAGTCAGCGTTTTCAAACATGCTGAATTGTAGCCCAGATTTTTTCAAGGTTATCACCAGATGTGACAAGCTTTTAAGTGGATCAGCATATGGTACATAAAATGACCCTTACCTGATAAAGGGCAATTCTCTCACTGAGTCTTTCCTCCGTCTCCTCCACCAGCCCCACACTGGGGATACTGTTCTCCACGGCCTCCAGCTGCCTGTACACGGCCTGATAATCTCCCACCAACCTGCTCCAAGACTGAAGGACAGCAAACTTTACAGTCGCTTTCAACAACCAGCGATAATCGTGTATCTGACAGTCATGCAGTCCCTGTACCAGCCCTGATGAGCTCTATGCAATTCATTTACTTGGATAAATGAAAACCTGAACAGCCATTCAAATGTTCAATGCAGGTCAGGTGCCAAAGTAAAAATGACTCAAAATGAAAATCATGTGCAGACAAACTAATGATGTTCTAAACTCAAACACACCTCAAGGATGCCTTCCAGCTCCACTCCTCTCCTGTGGGCCTGTTTGAGCACCGTCTGAGCCTGAGCCACAGTCTGCTCCAGAGCCTGGGCCTCTCTTTGCGCCACCACTCCACTGACCTGCCTGAAGAAGGCCTGAGTCAGCACCACATGGGCCTCCAGACCCTGGAAAAACTCCTGCACACACACACAGAGCAAAAAAATGACACAAGAAATCAGAAACAAGACCACTAAAAGAGACCATCTGCAGTGTAATGACAATATGGGTGCTGAGATGTCAGAATCAGACAACTTTACTGAGTCTGAAGGAAGCTGCTTATGCTATGACTGCACAGACATACAGAGACAAGGACAATATACAATAGAATATAAAGTCACAATTACACTCTCAGTTAACAGAAAACACTCTCAGAACGTAAACTGAAAACATAATGCTGTGATGAGTAAGAGAAGATATAAATTACATAGATATAAATGCTTATTTGTAATGCTTTGGATTAAATTACAGCTGAAGTTATTTACTAGTTACACAAATATTGCTTTGGAGTCTTTACTGAGTCTGTTATTGCATGTGACAGTGACATAAGTACAGATTTTACACATGATACGACTATTGCGTTAGTAGTGACATAAGGGATAAAATCGCACAAGATAAGATTATTGCACATAATAATAAAGTCACTGCAGATAATCATAATAATACATGTGAAAATCTTACTTTATGCTTGTCCAGGAGGACCTGAACTTCAAACACTGAGCCTACAGTCATCTTCTGATCAGCAGCCATCTTGTCCTGGGCTGTGTCCACCAACTCCTGCAGGTCCTGCAGGGCCTTCTCGTACTGGGTCTTCAGAACCAGTGTCTGGTTAAGGCTACTTCGCCTTGAACCCACAATCTCCACCAGTTCCTCATACACGTCCTACAGAAACAGTGCATTAATACAGATTCTTTTAACAACAAACAGAGCATCAGGGAGGATCCAGATCCATGTACAGACGCTCTACCTGTAGTTTAAGCAGCTCCTGCGTGGACACTGGGTCTGGCTGCACCGTTTCTCCTTTACTTCTCATTTCAGACACTCTCTGCTCAAACTCCCTCAGACTGTCCTCGGCCTCGGCCAGAGCCTGTGGGGAGAGAGAAAAGTCAACCCTTGAGAATGTTTCTCACATACCAACTCAAGGTCACAAGGAAGGCAAGGAAGGATGTGTTGTTTTTCATTTCTGTGTTTGTGCAAGAAAAATGCTCTTTTTGTTGTTGGTTCCATTTATAATCATTGCCTTCATTTTATTGACAATATAGACTTGATACGACAGTCAAAACAGAAAATCGGAGAAACCACATTTATTACTTAAGCAAAATAAATAATTATAGATAATTTGGCCTATTTGGTTATTTGGAAAATGTATGGCTAAAAGAATAGTTTAGACATGAATAGTTTAAACATAATTTGGTCTCTGTAAATAAAGTAAATCTAAATCTTGGTAAGGAACTGTTCTAAACAATGGCATTACCCCATAGAAAACATTATAACAGTGTAGAGGACACCGTAAATAAACAATTTATATTGGAACAATTGCTTGTTTAACTTAAGGATGAGCAATCTAACTTATATTGATATTGTGAGCATTTGTAATAGCAAATGAGAGTATTTACTGGTTACAAGAATACATTTTACTTTTCACCACAAAACACAGCAGCAAAAATGTTATATCATAAAGCAAACAATCAGCAGCATCAATAGTAAAAGGTTTTGGTCAGTGAGCTTAAGTGGTGGAGGTAGCCTTGATTAAAAAATGAGATACTGATAACTCTACCGTTGTTGGTGCATCATATCATTAGATGTTGACAAGAATGTATGCAATTCACATTGTAGTGTAATCATTAACAGTTATAATTTAACATGAGGCAAATAACTGGCGAATGAGCCTGTAATTGATCGTGGTGGATCTCACCTCCATCTGTTTCGAGCTTGGCCGGTCCACAGTTCCAGACATCCTCTGCAACAGCTGCTGCTTTGAGTCACTCATAGCATCGAATAGTAACCTCAGTTCAGTCTGAGAGAGACAGAGGGAGGACAGAATGAAAAAAATGAATGGAAATTCAGGATCACCCATAGACAAACGTGTGTGTGTGTGTATGTGTAAAAGGTGAGATAAACCTTTATTAGTCCCACAAGTGGGAAATTTGCATGTTAATTTACAAATTCATATGCATATACACACATTCATACAGACAGACAGACAGACAGACAGACAGACAGACAGACAAACATACTGGATTCAAGTTACTTTCTCACTCTAAAATTCCAGCAAACATCCACATCCATACCTGGTAATTGCTGTGTTCCTGCAACCTGTTTTTTATACTTTCACATCTCTGGTCCAGCAATGAATCCGCCAGTCTCAGTCTCTCCTCCAACCCATCCAGCACATCCTCAATCACGTCATGACCTCCTCCATCACCTTCCCCAACCCACATGCTCTCGGCACCTCCTCCCAGCTCCTCCCGACACTTACGCACTTCCTCACTGACATTCTTCACCTCCTTATTCAAACCCTAAGCATGGAAAGAGCAGTGTATATTAGATATTCTCAGTCTGTATTTTCCCAGCTAGACCAAATAGAGCATTAGCTGATTGTGATTCTACAATCATCTGTAAAAAATAAACTCAGATCTTGCTGGTCAAAAATCAGTCAGTATTATACAGATCAACATAACACTCATATTCTTCAGAACAGATTTTTTTTTTATTTCTGCAGTGTTTTTGACCTAAATATAATTTAAACCATTCATGAATAGTTTAAAATGGTAGTTTTATTGAAAGATGGAACACAATATGTATACCCCCATTAGCATTATGCAAACTGAAAGCAATCTAAAATTCTCAGTTCTGTGATTTTAGACACTGTATGACATTTTTTCTGTACTTTTGTTTAGTTATGTTTTAACTGAAATACTAGGCATGTCTAGGCTGGCTGGTTTTGGGACAAAAGAGAAATTGGAGGGCCCTAGTTTGCACCGGCAATGTGCTCTTGCAAGGTGAATATGACGACATTCCTCATTTTCATGTTATGTGCACATGTTTTTTTAAAACTACAAATTATTTTGTCAATTTCCTGCTTGAAGGAGTGGTGCTTTTTAAATGAGGTGTGTCTGGTTGCATTGCAGGCATGTTGATATTTTAAGGCAGCAAAATGACCTCACACCTTTGATCACACCTTTGACCAAGTAAAAGCATGGCTAAAGTTTTATTAAATGATAGTAAAATGGCTGATACTTTTTATTTTCTTTCATTATTTTATATTTTATTACAGAGTACAACTGGTCCTTTCACATATCCATATTGTATAATGAAACATAAAAACAATAAGTAAAGACTAAACCATGTCAACAACAAACATTAGTTAATTATCAAAATTATTGATGATCGGCTATTTAACCAACGGTCACCGCAGGTTTTTAAACACACCTGGTTTAATGTGTTCATCTAAACATTATTTTCCAAAGGGTGGAAAATTTTTAAATAAAAATAATATATAAATATAGAAGCAGTGATGTACGCTGTGTGAGCACGTTTGTTCCTCAGCCGTCATAACAACAATCCGCCACAGCTCCACCCCTGACTTTGAAAGGTGGGTCGATGCGGTATTCTGATTGGTTGATTTTATCTTACACCCAAAATACACCTCGAAATAATTAATGGAGGTGGGACAACATTTTTTGCACCTCACACTGGCGTCAAGTCCCCTTTCCCACTGTCAAAATATCAAAAATGGATTTGTACATGCCCATAAATGTTAGTAGAGCCTTGTTCGTTACACTTAATTCAGTTTTTGCATCCATGTGGCGATCACGTCTTACCTCGAGATGGCAGAGCTGAATCTCTGAGTCATCAGACAGAAGCAGGGGGCCGGACAGCAGAGTGTTTTCTGCACTGTCCAGCCAGACAGACGCTGAAGACACAGCATCATAAAGTGTAGCCTCCAGAGCAAGAGTCTGTTTACTGTCAGCTCCCCCCTCCTGTGGAGAGAACACAACACCAGGAGATCAATGCAGTTCACCACAAACAAACCAGGGGTCTTAGAAAACCCCTATCAGTGAGGCAAAGCTCATGTGATAAGTCTTACTGCCCAATTGATTTTTGGTCAAATTTGATCTTTTAGCTATGACAGCTATTGTTGGTTGGAGACTCGTTTCTACTCTGAGAGGACACATATCTGCTAGCCACAGTCACAGGCATCATGGACATTGAGGAATCTCACATTTGTGTGTCATTCCACTGTTGCAGTGGCGTTCAATTGAATAAACTAGCAGCACAAGTCTACAAACTATTACTTTCTCTGGAGTATCTCAGAGAAACAAGAATAATTACGGCAATATGTTTGTTAAAAGCCACCAGTGATACCTAACTTTTTTTAAACGTGCAAATCAATGAACCACATACAAACAGGGTTCATTTGAATTTTTAAATCTTTGAACGTATCATGTTTCAATTATCTAATGTGAACTTACATAAAAAAGCAAACGTTAAAGGAATGCCACAAAGTCTGAATCAAAGTTTTTGCATCATTATCATTAAAATCACTCAGAAACCAGGCGTCTGAAGAGTTCACTGAGTTTAACAATACTTTTGAGACACAGTGATGGCAGAGATGTACATGCAAGGCATTGCAATGCAAAATAATCTCAAAAGAAACACGTTTTTAAAAGGTTCAATGGTAGTTTGGGATGGCAGATAAAGTTTCTTAATTTGTATTGTACACACCATCACCACTGTAAAAAAATCTAAGCCAGTATTTTGATTAACACTGCACCACGTTCACATACGCTGAATAACTTTGTTTACATATCAACAATTGAAAATGATACGGTGTGGTTTGATGTAAAAAATACATATATATATATTTACTGTGGTATAACTGCATAATTTCAAAATGTTTTGATATAAACAGAGCTATTCAGTGTGCTTTTATGATGTCATGATGTACTTCTCAACAATTGAAAAATTACCTTGGACACTTGATATAGTTCTTGACTAAAAGTCTCAAATAAATTCCTGGGCGAGAGACCGTCCTGTGTTAACTGTTCCCCTCTGAAAACACTCCCTGGGCTGGACACTCGTGACCACTGATACACCTACAAGATAGGGCAGCAAAGAAAAGGCTTTAAATAAACCTTTGCTTTTACATTCCAAACTCCCACACTTGTGGTTCCTGGAGGAATTCAACCCAGTTTTACCATTTTCATGCTCAAACACTCTTGATATGCACATCTACAGTAGGTCAGTAGGTTCTTGGTTGAATGTGTTTGAACAGGAAAATCACCAAACACTGCAAGACTCTAGTTCTAGGAGTGCTAGAAATACAGTATGAAGATCCACTTTCAGACAGTTCTGTACATATCAAACATACACAATCAGCCATGACATTAAATTTCACCTGGTAAGAGATGGGACATTTTAAGCAAGTTAACAGCCAAAGTGAAGTGTTGGAAGCTGAAAGAATGAGTAAGCATACAGATTAGAGCATCTTTGACGAGATGACTGGGACAGAGCATCTCCAAACTGACAGGTCTTGTGGAATTTCTCCTGTTTGCAAAAGATGATAACCACCAAATGTGGTCCAAAATTATCGGGTCAACTGGCACTAGGGTCATGGGTGCCAAATGTTTAATGGTGCCCATGGGGAGTGAAGGCTAACCCATCTGGTCTCATCCCACTGCAGAGCTATTGAAGCACAATTTGCTTTAAAGTTTAATGCTGACTAAGATACAAAGATTTCAGAACACACAGTGCATTACAGCCTGCTGCATATAGGGCTGTGTATCCGCAGACCAGTCAGAGTGCCCATGCTAATACTTGATGAAAAAAGATGGCCTGGTCTGAGGAATCATGTTTTCTTGTATAACATATGGAGGGTTGTTACTTGCATGGGGACAAAATGGCACCAGGATGTATTAAGATATGTAGGCAAGGCGGCAGAAGCAGTGTGACGCTCTGGACAATGCTCTGCTGGGAAGACATGGATCTTGGAATTACATTAAAAATGCAACACCTAAATACACATTGTTGCACACCAAGAACACCCCTTCATGGCCACAGTACTCCTCATGATAAGGGCCTTTTTCAGCAGTAGAATGTGCCCCGCCACACTGCTAACATTTTTCAGGAATGCTTTGAGGAGCATTATAAAGAGCTCAAGTTGTTGACTTGGCCTCCACATTCCACAGATCTCAATCTGACCAAACATCTGTGGGATGTGCTGGAAAATGTAGTCCAGGACCTAAAGGATCCACTGCTAGTTTCTCAGTGCCAGATACTCCAGCACATCTTCCAAGGTAGCCCATGCCTGAAGCATCAAGGGTGTTTTGGCAGCATGAGAGGGATCTACACAATATTAGCCAAGTGGTTTTAATGTTATGGCTGATTAGTGTAAATGTATGAGCTTCTGTTTAAATTATGTCTTTGAAATGATTTTTTAAAGTGCAAGTTTAAACTGGGGGTTTGAGATGTACCGAGCTAAGCTGCTCCTGGTGCACAGTGTTGAGTAAAAGTTGCATCTTGGCGTTGAGGTCTTTGCTCAGGTTGTACCATTTCACATTCATGTGGTTATGTCCGTTCACACTCTCAGCATGTTCGTCTGAGTCCCACTGGTCCATAGCACTACAGAGAGAGGGAAATAATAACAGAAAAATTAGGGGCAATATCAAGCCTAGTCCTGGATTACACAGAACTGTGAACAACTGTATTCCAAGACTAGGCTTAATCCTTGTCTGGATCACTGAAACTATAAGAAATTTGAAATAAATGTATGAAAAACGAGCAGAAATACAAATAAGACAAACGGATGCTGACTAAAGTCTTTTAGACTGAACAGCACACCTCTCTCCATTGGGTGTGGTTTTCTGTGAGAGAAGCTCCTCTCCCCGACAGGCGACAGATTGCATCAACTTTCTCTGCTCCTCCAGCTGGGCCTCTAATTCCTGCACAATACACAACACAAGCATATGGCTTTTCACTCTAACATTACTACAAATCTCAGGGATTAAATACAGTAAATAAATTACATTCCCTACCCTAAGGCTTTAGTGGTTCTATCTCTGTGCTCTCTTCTGTTTTATCAACATCTGTTATCCCTCTATTCTAACTTTATACGGTGTAAATAGCAGTAGACTGATTCTGACCTTCTGCCTCTGCACAGTGTCCTGGTGCTGCTGGCTGCGAGTGGAGCGAGCCTGACTGAGCCAGTCCAGAACACTGGGGCTCTGGGAGAGCGATGAGTCCGACTCGCTGTCCTCCTGCTCCTGCATCGAACCCTGGGCATGAAGAAACAAGACTCAGTAAAAAAAAATACCCCAAAACCTTTTGTGTGTACTCGTGTGGAAAAAGTCCATTATTTTCTATTGTATTTTGACATTTTTGTAATTTATCTAAACACAAATGTATAAAACGGGAGAAATGAAGTCGCAGGCTCCTTGCAAACCAGGCCAGACTTTAGAGACTAGTCTGCAATAGACAGTAATGGCCAAACTCCATCCAATCTGGACTAAAGTCCATTTAGTTACTAAACAATCATCAAAGGGCGTAATAAGCCTGACATTTAATGGGTTACCTAGAATGCTTTTTGCACATTCAATACAGACACTCCCTCCATGAATAGGGTAATTTTCTGCAATTTTAATAGTATAACAGATTATTTTTGCGGTTTTCTGGGTACATCCAGGCTGCTCATGCCTGCTTACTGCAGCTTACAGTGAAACAATGGCCAAAAACAGTTTGAGTCATCACTACAACAACATGTGCTGAATTTCAAAGTTCTGGAAAATGCTCAGGCCTTGGGACAGCCCCATACAACACAGTGCATTCCGTTTCAGCAGAGGTCAGCTCGCCATTCACAGCACTACAACAGTAACATACAGTGCTGGCTGCACTTTTTGTTTTCTCCCTCACAAAGCACTCATTGATGAGACAAAGAGGGTTTCAGTGTTGAGTAGATCCAATAAAGCAAAGCAGAAGACATACCCAGTAGAGGAGATACCCAATGCAAGACATACCCAGCAGAAGAGATACCCAACCAAAGAGATACCCAAATCCTTCAGCTACCTGAGCAACACTCTTAAAAGTAGGGCTGCGTACGATTTGATTTTGATCAGTTCCGATTCCTCTGATCAATACCAATTATAATCAATTCCAGTTCTAATGCAATACACATTAATAAATTGATGTATTAACTTTAAACTGGTGCTGTCAGGAAGCCATGTATGTCCTTGAATACATTTAGGAACCAATAGGCAGAACTGAAATTTGGGCATCCAGTACTGGTTACTTTCTTCTAGTTTGGCACTTGCTTCCAGTTCCCAACCTTATTTTAAAGTAATCTTGAAAATATCACTCTGATGAGAAAAAGTCTGATGAGAAGGAGGTGATGGACAGTTACTCATCAGAGTATGAATCTTCACTAATGGTTGAAGTTGCAACAATTTGCCCCAAGGCTACACATTCTCAGCAGTTAGGTCTGGAGGGTGTGTGGTAACTGAAATGAACTTCACCGTTCTTTGTTATGACCTGACATCTATTGACCAACACTGATTGACCAACAGTGAGGACTTGAATGAAGCTTTTGCTTAAGAACAAGTGCGATATAAACCAGCTTTTATCTTCTGTGTAACTTTCCCAGGGACCCCAGGAACACTAGATCAATCTCACCTACACATGCGTGTCCTGATGGATGCTTACCTGTATGTGTGTTTGCTCTGCTGGATGATTACCTGTATGTGTGTGTGTGTGTGTGTGTGTGTGTGTGTGTGTGTGTGTTTTGCTGGATGATTACCTGTATGTGTAAGTGTGTGTGTGTTTTGCTGGATGATTAC